>CADDIJ020001839.1:0-13622 GCA_902809745.2 Tetradesmus lagerheimii | reverse complement strand
AATAACAAACATAACTGCGCGCGCTGATCTTTGACAGGCACCATGACGTGCAGGGGTGTGGCGTCGTACAGCGTGCCAAGTAACGGCTGCCTGTGTAATGCCTGCTTGACGCACCGCATGACCTGCTTTGCACCTGCTGTTGCAATGCGTGCGCTGTGTTGTGTAGGACCCATTGTGCGTGCTGATCTTTGACAGCTACTATGACGCCTACAGGGGCGTTAGGCTTCACGTCTACTGCTGCCTGGGTCGCTGGCAATCACTTGTTGTATAATTGCCAGCTTACATTGCTGCACGTTGTGTTGCCCTTATTTCACCCTTCCCGCCGCTGCTGTGACGAACCAGACACCCGCAGGATCCGCTGCGCGATCTACTATGACGCCTACAGGGGCGTGGTGTGCCAGTTCAGGGTGGTGGTTGATCGTGGTGGTAAGGGCAAGTACACCGTGGTCGATGAACACGGGCAAGGAGAGTACACACCGGACGAAATCGGTGTGCTGGCACCAGTGAAATCACCGGTGAGTTGGTGATCACAGGTTGCGAGCCGCTTGCTGCACTGGAGCTATGTGTGGTAGTGTAGCACACTCGGAGTGTGCTTTTATTTGCAGCAGCTTTTTTGCAGCGTCACCCCAATACAAAACACCCTAACCTCCTCCTGTCGTGGCTCTCGCCAAAGACAGCTGCGTCTCTGGGAGACAGGATGACATGCTGAATGCTGCTCTGTGGCGCACGCAGCTGTGCATATCAGCACCCTGATCCTTGCACCTGTTTTCCTCCCTTGTGAAAGCCAGCCTCCGTTTTCACGCTCAGGCATGCCGACTGTACGCTACATGGCTGGTGATGTTTGCTACAAAGCATCACAATTAAATTCTGCCGTTGGTACCGGACCCTATCCATGCCTCTATCATGCTGAATCTGCCTCCGTTCTCACGTGCAGCTTGGCACGCTGTATGCTTGCCAGGTTGTCTACCTAGCAGCTGCGCATATCTCATGTTGCAGTGCAGTTGATTAGTCTGCACATTGTCTGCTGGACAGACGCTGTCCTGCCCTTGCACAGGCAATTGCCGCTACCCCGGCATGCAGGTTGTTACGTTGTACGTCTGCCCTTCTCACCTGCCCCCGCCTCTATCATGCTGCCTCTGCCGCTTTTCTTCGCTGCAGGTTGACACGCTGTATGCCGGAGAGGTCGGCTACCTAGCAGCGCAGATCAAGTCAGTGCAAGACGCGCGCGTAGGAGACACCGTGACGCTCAAAAAGTCGCCAGCAGCAGCAGCACTAGAGGGTTACGAAGATGTACAGCCTATGGTGTACTGCGGGCTGTTCCCAACAGACGCAGATGACTACCAGGTGGGCAAAAGCGGGTGCCTGCTTAGAGATTGTGTGCAGCCCATACTGTAGCTGGCTAGCGAATGTTATTTCATAAGATATGGCATGTTGTGCCATACAGGCATGCACTAGAGCACTTGACACATCTGCTGCTTGTCATGCCTGCAGGACCTGCGTGAGGCGCTGGGCAAGCTGCAGCTGAACGACGCCATGCCCGTACGGCAAATATGACCCATTTTCTTCATGCACGCTTCAGAGCACTTGACACATATGCTGCTTCTATAACATGTGTCATGCTTGTATGACCTGTGTGAGGCGCCGGGCAACCTGCAGCTGTATGAGGCCATGCCCGTATGGCAATTATGACCCCTCTTCCTCATAATGCACGCCCAGACAAATCTGCGGCGTGTTATAACACATGTTATATAACACTTGTCATGCTTGCAGGACCTGCGTGAGGCGCTGGGCAAGCTGCAGCTGAACGAGGCCATGCCTGTATGGCAAATTGACCCCTCTTTTACATGCACGCCCAGACAAATCTGCGGCTTGTTATAGCACATGATATAACACTTGTCATGCTTGCAGGACCTGCGTGAGGCGCTGGGCAAGCTGCAGCTGAACGACGCGGCGCTCAAGTTTGAGCCTGAGGTCAACAACGCGATGGGCTTCGGCTTCCGATGCGGCTTCCTGGGGCTGCTGCACATGGAGATCGTGCAGGTGCGGCTTATTGTAATGCAAGTTAGGACACCAGGGGTGGTGGGCAGGGGTGAGGATTGGGGTTCAGCACTACCTAGGTTGGAATTTCTGCGTCAGCTTGACTGCTGCACATGGTGGTGCTGCGGCCTCCTGGGGCTGCTAGACATGGAAACCGTGCAGGTGCGGTTTTGGGAGAAGGTGTGTGTGTGTAGGGTCATGACTCAGCACGACATGGTGCGAATGTATGCGTCAGCTTTGGCTGCTGCACATGGAGATCGTGCAGGTGCGGCTTTTGGGGGGGGGCGGGGTACGAGCAGGGGTAGGGTAGGTTGAAGGGTAGGGTAGGGGTAAAGGGTAGGGGTACGGGCAGGGGCAGCACAACATGCTGGTTGGGTGTATGCGTCAGCTTTGACTGCTGCACATGGCGATGCTGCGGCTTCCTGGGGCTGCTGCAAATGGAGAGCGTGCAGGTGCCGTTTTTTTAGGTGGGGGGGGGGTAGGGGCAGGGGTAGCAGGGGTGGGGTTTGCTGCTTCCTCACGCATCGCTGCTGTACATGGCCATGGGGATGTGCAGGTGTAATTTTATCATGTTACAGGCTAAGCTGGTAGCACATAGATGCTTGTTACAGCTCAAGGTCACCTCATGCGTACATTCATGTTTGCTTGCCCTGCAGGAGCGGTTAGAGCGCGAGTACAACCTAGACCTGGTCACCACAGCGCCTACGGTGGTGTACAAAACCCTCACCACAGATGGCGAGGAGATGACAGTGAACAGCCCTGGGGACCTGCCTGAGGCCACAAAGCGGCAAAACATCAGCGAGCCGTACGTGCGGCTAGAGATGGTGACGCCTGCCGAGTACGTTGGCAACCTCATGGAGCTCGCAAACAACAGGCGCGGCGAGTTTGTGGAAATGAAGTACCTCACAGGTGGGCGCACGTTGCTGCATGTCATGCCGCCCTATGTCTGTTGCCATAGTGTAGCGTGTCTACTGCTATTTTTGGACTTGAATCAGCACTGATGAGGTACCGTCAGCAGGTCACTACTACTAGTTTACATTGCCGCTCCAGCTGTTGCTGAACCTGCAGTCCAGTACCTCTGGCCAGCTGCGCTCTTGCCTGGACAGCCTTTGGTTCGCCCCCCGCTGCTGCTGCTGCTGCCGCTGGGCCTTGCCGGTGTTCTGCTGTTTGCCCTTAGCCCCACGCTGGCTGGTGCTCAGCGTTTTCATTTAAACACTGGGCAAGGTCGCGGCAGGCTGGCCACGCATGCACATGCAAGGGGTCAACCAAACCATATCTGCTGCGCTGCGCATGTTGCACACCACCGCACCACGCTGGTGATCAATTCCCTGCTGGCTGGTTGGGAACCCACCACTGGTGTTTTGAGAGTGGACCTCCTCTTTGGTTGCTCCCTCTTGCTAAACACGTGCAATTGCTGGTTATGGTGAAGGCGGGCCTCGCAGCTCACACATGCACTCTGCCACACCACTCTGATGCCTGCCTGCGCGCTCCCGCTCGCTTGTTCTGCCTGCTGCAGACAGCCGCACCACGCTGGTGTTCAACATCCCGCTCGCTGAAGTTGTGACGGACTACTTTGATCAGCTCAAGAGCCGCAGCAAGGGATACGCCAGCATGGAGTACAAAATCATTGGATACAGGTGCGCGATGTCGCTCGTATGTTCCTTTGTGTGCACTGTGAGCTTGCAGCAGTCAGCTTGTTGAACGCACAGCTACACGGGTTTCCTGTGATTTTCATGCGCACCCTACAGCCTGCAAGTTGATTGCCTGTGGTACCTGCTGGCTGGTGTTTGAACTGCCTTTTATGTTATGTGTTATAACGCTTCAGGGTGAACGACCTGGTGCTGCTGGAGATCAAGATCAACAACGAGCTTGCGGAGCCGCTGAGCGTCATCTGCCACCGTGACAGCTCGTACCGCACCGGCAAGGCGCTGTGCTCAAAGCTGAAGGAGCTCATCCCTCGCCAGATGTTCAGGGTGCCGATCCAGGTGAGGGGGCAGCGAGTTACAAGTTACAAGTCCTACGCATCAGAAGCAGGCTGCAGCAACTGACTGCAGAGGCAGCAGCACTGCACCCCCTCATGCGGCTGGAGACTGTAAGTAAGCAGAACAGCTGGACTTATCCTGTGCAGCTGCATCAGTGCTAGTGTGCCCTCTCATGCAAGGCTGGGCATGCAAGGAAAGCTAGCGCTGTGCTCAAAGTCGAAGGAGCTCATCCCTCGCCAGATGTTCAGGGTGCCTATCCAGGTGAGGCTGCTGTACCTGCAGCCACTGACTGCAGAGGCAGCAGCACTGCACACTGCAGGCACTGAATGCAGGTGCAGCAACACTGTTCAGGGTGCCTATCCAGGTGAGGCTGCAGCAACTGACTGCAGAGGCAGCAGCACTCATGTTCAAATAGCTTAGTAAGTGGAACAGCACTAGATCCCCTCATGCAAGGCTGGGCATGCAAGCAAATTTGCGAATTGTATATAGCTGCGCGCACTGCATTGCTCATCCCTCGACAGATGTTCAGGGTGCCTATCCAGGTGAGGCGGCAGCCACCTAATGCAGAGGCAGCAGCACTGTCAGTAAGCAAAGCAGCACTGGTCCCGACGCCAGCCCTGCATTCTTGCCGCGATAGCATAGATGCAGGGTGCTGCAGCAGCTGCACGGCTGATCCGTGTAAATGGCGACATGTTGCTCTCAGCGTCATGCTGAGCGCCAGGCTGGTGCGGCCAGAAATGTGTTCTGTGACATTTGTGCACTGGCTCTTATCCGTTGTGTCGTAACCTTGTCCTGTTGTCTGCTGTTATTCCCATCCTGAAACTGCTCGGCAGGCGTGCATCGGCAGCAAAGTCATTGCCAGCGAGGCTATTGCGCCATACCGCAAGGATGTGCTGGCCAAGTGCTACGGCGGTGACATCAGCCGCAAGAAGAAGCTACTGGCAAAGCAGGCAGAAGGCAAGAAGCGAATGAAGCAGCTAGGCAAGGTGGAGGTGCCGCAGGCAGCGTTCATGGCCGTGCTGAAGATCAACCAGGATAATGACGGTTGAGCGGTTTGGTGTTGAGTGGGCAAAGAGGCTGTGGCTGTCACGGGCTGGTCTTTATGTGTGTTGGATGCGGGAGATTCCCAGATGTCCTGCAGGCCGTGCACCGGGTGTGTAGTGCGAAGCAGCTGGCCAGCCTGAGGCTACCAGGCCGCCTAGGCGCAGGCCTGCAGGCTGCTCCATGCGCTGAGGCTCATGGACTTTTGATGGTTGGGGCAGCAGTCGTGTGTAACTGGTTCTAGGGCACTCAAGCTTGCAGGCACTCAAGAGTGGACACACGCTCTGCTGCTGGCCTGAATTGGCAAGGCAACCAACCTGCTGCAGCAGTGGTACAGCAACCTCCCAGCAGTCCATCGCTCCGACTTGTCTTTCGGTGCTGGCAAATGCAGGATACACAGCTGCAGCATTTACCAGAGAACTGTAGGCATGTAGTGTGCTTCCCACGGCAAGTCCACCATGCCTCTGACTGGTCCGCTCAAGGTACCACGTGTCTGCACAGGCGCATCCGGGTATCACCTGTGCTACAATAGACGGATTTCAGCGGCATCTGTACCATTCATTAGTGCCTGCTGTGCGGGCACGGCAGCTTGACGTTATCAAATGCCCCAGTAACCCGTCAGTAGTCATCATCATCGTCAATATCAAATTAACAGTCAGTAGTGGTTAAACACCTTGCTCCATGTCCTGGATGGCCAGCCCAACGTCGCTTATTGTTGCACAAATAGAATCATGCGTAGGGACTGAAACTAGCATACACGCAATGGACCAGATGGAGCCAGAGCTTGGGGAGGGCACTGTTGTTGAGGGCACTCCCATACGCTCCAAATATAGAGGACTCAGCTGGGACAAAAAGTATCAAGGTGCGCAGTGTTGACGATGGCTGCGCATACTAGACGCTGCTCCTGTACAGCAAGTTTTGTTCGACTGTGGGCGCTGTGCTGACCGCACTGCCTATTGCTGCTTTGCAGGATGGAGAGTTAGGTAAGTTTCGCCTCAAACGTGCTGGGCGATTGGCGCTTCATCGGCAGTCAGGCCGTGGCGCACGGTTGTGAGGCAGCTTTCGGTGGCTGGCTCCGTGCCGATGTCCGGATGACGACGACTTTCTTTCATCTGCAGGATCTACTTTTCTGGCAAGCAGCGACATGTTGGTGCGTGGCACGTCCAGGGGAAATTAACAGCAAACGTGCGCTGATGCATGCCTGAGCAGCTCCAGTTTGCAAGGCGTACGGGCTTTATCAGCACGCCTGGATGGAAAGCAGCTGGTATGACGCAGGGCAGGGCATGGTGGCAATAGCTTTGGCTTTGGGCCGATATCCCACTGCACACAGTCACGGCCAGGCGCAGGTTGCAGCCGATTCACTGTGATTCATCAAAGAGGTATTTCCTGACAGCCAAAGTGCAGCCTATCAGCGCCAGCCCAGTGGCTTCTTTGACTATGGTTGCAGTTGAAACTGCACCCCCATCATCTGACTTGCAGGACGCTTCGAGGACGAGCTCTCTGCCGCAAAGGCTTACGACAAAGCTGCAGTATATCTCTATGGGGCCAGCGCCATCACGAACTTCGGGCTGGAGGCGTGCCTGCAGGACCCCACAGAGGTGCGCTGCAACTGTAACCGCCAATGTAGCTGCAGCTGCCTGCCATTCAGGCATGCTGCACGTGTGCAGCTGCATCAGGCCATGTGCTCTACCTGCCTGCTCTGGCTTTCCGCCGTAGTCCTCAGTAACAGCGCTGGCTCAGCAACAGCACCCTCCTGTGCTTTGTCTCCCCATCCCTCGCAGGTCAGCAGCTTCATCATCCAAGCCAAGGAAAAGGCAGACCAAGAGCAGGAGCTACGAGCAGCTCAGCAGCCCCCCAAGCCGGCATGCAGGCCAGGCGTTGTTGGTGGCCTCACTGCGGCGCAGCTGCAGGCAGTGCTGCTGCATGGTGTAGCTGCGGCCCCACCCAACCACCACCAGACCCAGCAGCTGTACCAGGTGCCGCAGACCCAACAGCAGCAGCAGGTCTTGCTGCCGCTGATGACCTCCGAGGGCCTGCAGCAGCAACTCCTTGTGGCCAGTGGTTACCCTGTGGCACACACCGGAAGCATCTCATTTGCAGACCCAAACAGCCTGCAGCAGCAGCAGTTTGTTGGCGGCAACAGCAGTGGCCAGCAGCTGCAGCTGTCAGCGCTTCAGGTGGATGGCTCATCATACGTGCTTGTGTCATCTCCGCTGACAGCCGCAGACTCTGTGAGCAGCATGAGCTGCCTCAACAGCTCTCTCAGCAGCAGCAACAGCACCGCCAGCAGCTACATGCTGTGCTCCATGCCATCAGGCCAGACCATCGTGCTGCCCGTGGCATCGCCTGGCATGAACAATGGCAGTGGGGACGCATCACTGCTGCTGCAGCCGCAGCAGCAGGTCATGCAGCAGCAGATGGTGCAACTGCAGCAGGTGCCTTCGCAGCAGCAGGTGCCTTCGCAGCAGCAGGTCCAGCAGCAGCAGCTGCTGCTGGTGAGTGCAAATGGCGGGCCTTTGCAGCTGTCTGTACAGCCAGAGTTGGTGACAATCGCACAACACCTGTCTGCAGCAGCAACAGCAGCAGGTCCCAACGCCGCTGCGGAGCTGCTGTCAGACCCCCCTGGCCTACAGCAGCAGCAGCTGCAGGACCTATCAATGCTGGATACCATGCCACCTTCCAGCCTTGGCTACAGCGGCATCTTGCAGGACTGGCGGCTCGCAGGACAGCAGCAGCAGTTGGTGGGTGGTAGCGGCGCGACAACAGCAGCAGCCGGCTCTCCTATGCTGCAGACTGTGCTTGCTGGCTCATTCGCGCCGGCTGCAGCACCAGGTGGAGGTGGCAGAGGTAATCGCCTGTGCAGTACTGGCAGCATGAGTATGGTAGCGATGCAGGGTTATGCTTCGTCTGCGGCTGCTGCGTTGGCGTCTGGCAGCTCTGCTGCCGACACCAACGGAGCAAGGCTGCAGCAGCAGCAGCAGCCTCAGCGCCAACTGCTGGGCCAGCTGAGTGGAGCGATGCTTCATGACTGGAGCAGCAGCAACTGCAGCCCAATGCTCACCGCAATGCAGGCGCACGCACCTGGTGCAGCCGACAGCAGCGGTGTGTCATCTATGATGTGCAACCGCGTGTGCGTGCCAGCACCTGCTAGCCTGGGTGCCAGTGCACGTGGCCATGTTGGTAGCCCGACATCCAGCAGCTGCAGCAGCGGCAGCGCTGGTCAACTGCTGGTGGGTATGACTGGCGGCTACGCAGGTGTGCCTATGCTCTGAGGTGCTTTCTGTCGGCTGTTACAGCTGTTGTGCGTGGCCTGGCATTGCACTTGCTGGTGTCCTGCAAGGCGGTGCAAGGCGGTTCTGGTGGTCAGCAGCTACATGCAAAAGGGGCTGGTTGCGTGCACAGGGGTTTATTGAGATAGAGTAAGGGTGCTGCTGCAGCGCACAGCGGCGGCCAGCTGTCTTGCAGCATAACACTTGCCAAGACTTGCTCTGGAAGTCTTGTTTGGTTTGTGATCTTTGCGTTGGCTCAACAGGCCGTTGACTGTGCACTACCAACCAGACCAGATCTGTTACGCTCAGTGCACATAATAAAGTGCATGTGGCTGACCCGTGGCATATGGGGCTGGTCTGCGTCATGCTGTGCTGTGCGCACGACTGACAGGGCTGTGTGCGGGGCTGACAAGGCTTTATCGGGTGAAGTTGGGTGGACAGGGTGACACGTGCCTGTTATGCACTGGATTCTAGCCGCAGACGGGCAGCATTCTGTCTGCTGGCTGGGAAAGTGCAGCACATGCTTAGGGGTCTGTTTGCTGCTTAGTTTTGAGCTGTTGGTGTTGCGTGTGCGATGCTTTGAGTTGTCTTTATTATGCTGATGGTGATCTAGGGCTGGTCTGCTGGGCATCCAGTTGGCAAATAGCTTTCAGTGTTTCAGCTAATGCATGCGCGCGCAAGGTGCCGTGGTGCCTCATGCGTAACGTGGTTGCACCCTTACGTACGAGTATCAACAGATAGGAATTTACAGTTTTGCAGGTTGGGTGCTTCCAGCAGCTTGCGTGATGGGAGGCGATGCGGCTGCTGTGGTGGAACACCTGGGAAAGGTGGCGGCTTGGCTGCTATGCGAAGACAGCTGCGGCGGCTGGGGCTTGCTTTATATATATTTATCTTTTTTTGGGTCTTCCAGCATCAAAGGCGCGAGTACAGTTATCTGGCACCGGCATGTGCGAAGGCTGTATTCCTGGAATGCCGCTGCTGCAAGCGGGGTTTGGGTGTCTTTGGCGCTTGCCGGTGCTGTGCAACAGTGTTGCAGCAACTATGACGTGTGCTGGCTGGTGCTTTGGTTGCAATGCAGCCCCTTCGCGTGCGCAGCACCTGTCGCATGGCGACTGTCTGGGAGGCATTTCGTGGCTGTGCTGACAGCTGCTGCATAGTGCGCCTGCAGGTGATAGCTCGCAGACAGAACAGGGTGCGGTTCTGCGGCTGTTGGCTGTTTGGTGCTGCTTAGAAAAGATTGGGAACAGCAGGACGCTTGGTGGTTCTTTGGGTGACTGGGTATCAATGGGCGTGCTGATGGTCATGCGCTGTCTGTCGCATGCTTGTTGTGTACCCTCATTGTGTGCTTTCTGTGCCATCTAAAGAGCTAGATCAAGGCTGCTGTGCTGGAACAGCCAATAAAGGTTGAGACAAAAGTAAACGCAATACCGTTTTTGCCGTCAAAGTCTCAGTGTTTCTTCAAAGAGCTTGGTGTTTTGTATCGATAATACATATGTCAGGGCAATTTGTGCTAGCCGTTCCAATGGCATAGTGGTAGCGTGTTGGCGTGTGATCCCTGTGAACGCACGTTCAATTCCTGCTGCTCTCATACAGTAAAACTCACGCGCGTGCCTTAGCCTTAGCCTTAGCTGTCAGCCGCAGCCGCAGCAGTAATTCAAGAGCCCTTTCCTTTTGCTGCAGTGCCATGCCTGCAGTTTTGACTGCATGTCCCTGGTGTGTGTGGGGGGCTGATGCTTGTGTTCTGCTGTGGTTTTGCTGTGCTGGTGCCTGTGCTGTTTGCTGTGCTGTTGCTTTTGGGCTGGCATCTGCTGCTTGAGGGTGTTGTAGGCACAGCAGTGCATGCAGGGCAGAAGTACATCATTCATAGGTTCCAGGATGGGGCTGCTCAGGATAGTTGGCAAGCTGCCTGCTCTTGCAGTTGCTGTGTGTCTTTTGCATGCAAAAAGATGCATTTTCAGGCCATCTTCATGCTGCTGGTGATGGCAGTTTCTATGATGTGCTGGCCATGATGGAGGGAACAGTTTCAGCTGTGCAGCCAGGATCTCGAAGTAGACATGCATGGCATTGCTGCCCTGGCTGGGATTCAGATTTAGTGATTGTTTGATGTGTTTGCTGTTCCAGTCTTGCTGTGAAACACCCAAATTTACCATTACTTTTGTCTCAACCTTTATTATGTTATTTGTTGCCGATGCGTGCGGGAAGCTCACGTGTGTGTTGCGTTGGCACAACACTTGACGGGGGTTGGTGTGCATGCTAACAAGTGCAGCTGTGCATGCAGAATAGCAGCAGCAACGCTGCGCACCCTGCAAGGCATGGTCAGTATCATCAGCAGCCTCACAGGGCAAGGTATGTTTCATCTCAAAACCAACAGCAGCACAGCCTTTGCAGATAGAGCATTGGCACGTGCCTGCTGTAGCAGCAGTGGTGTTGGCAATCGACTCATCATAATATGGGCGCCAGGTATATCAATTCGGTTGTATGTGTGCTTGTGTGCAGAACATCTGCTGCTTTTTGTGCATTCAGGGATGGTATGGCATTGGGCTTGTGATCAGCAGCAATCGTGCTGTAGTACCTTTGATCAGCGGCAGATGTTGACCATTGATCGGCAGGGTAGTCAGCTGCACCACATCGCAGCAGTTGTAGTACATGCACAGTTTCAGGAGATGTTGCAGTGTCTCACCCACAGTGATGTCAGGCAACTGCCGCAAACAGAGCTCATGCACTCATAACTGTGCGTGTTCTGTTTGCTGCTCGTCGTGTGGTTGTGTGTTGCGCGGCAAAGTCACCCGCCCCTGGTGCTCATTCACTTGTCATCCTCACTTATTCACATATGGGGTGCTGGTGTGGTTCTAATGGTTTTACCTTGAGAACCATATTATCTGGCGTGAAGGCCGATCTGTGCTGAGACATGTCATGAGTTGCCAGCCGCAGTGCAAACTGCTGTGTGCTGGCGTGAACTAGAAGCAGAGTTGACTACATCATTCGTGTCCAATGCAGCTGATATGCGGTCGTGCATGGCTGTTGTCTGATAGGTTTGACCCGAGGTGCTGCCGTGCCTCTTTGGAGTCAGGTTCGTGTTTGCTTGCTCTGTATCAGGGGCACTTGCTGTGTGCCGCAGCTGCACGGGTGTCCCAGGGAATGTTGGCATGTGCGTGGTCTGTGCGCCCGCTGCTACTGCTTTCAATCCTTGCCCGTTGCATATCCTCATGCTGTGCAAGTACTGCTCATGCATACAGCATAATGTGTGCACTGCTGGTGTGCTGCACCCAGCAGCGCCTACAGGCTTGGGTGGTAAAGGTTGAGACAAAAGTAAACGCAGTACCGTTTTTGCCGTCAAAGTCTCAGTGTTACTTCAAAGAGCTCGGTGTTTTGTATCGATAATACATATGTCAGGGCAATTTGTGCTAGCCGTTCCAATGGCATAGTGGTAGCGTGTTGGCGTGTGATCCCTGTGAACGCACGTTCAATTCCTGCTGCTCTCATACAGTAAAACTCACGCGCGCCTTAGCCTTAGCCTTAGCCGTCAGCCGCAGCCGCAGCAGTAAATCAAGAGCCCTTTCCTTTTGCTGCAGTGCCATGCCTGCAGTTTTGACTGCATGTCCCTGGTGTGTGTGGGGGGCTGATGCTTGTGTTCTGCTGTGGTTTTGCTGTGCTGGTGCCTGTGCTGTTTGCTGTGCTGTTGCTTTTGGGCTGGCATCTGCTGCTTGAGGGTGTTGTAGGCACAGCGGTGCATGCAGGGCAGAAGTACATCATTCATAGGTTCCAGGATGGGGCTGCTCAGGATAGTTGGCAAGCTGCCTGCTCTTGCAGTTGCTGTGTGTCTTTTGCATGCAAAAAGATACATTTTCAGGCCATCTTCATGCTGCTGGTGATGGCAGTTTCTATGATGTGCTGGCCATGATGGAGGGAACAGTTTCAGCTGTGCAGCCAGGATCTTGAAGTAGACATGCATGACATTGCTGCCCTGGCTGGGATTCAGATTTAGTGATTGTTTGATGTGTTTGCTGTTCCAGTCTTGCTGTGAAACACCCAAATTTACCATTACTTTTGTCTCAACCTTTGAACCAAACATTGGAGATGGCTGGTTTCTGAATGTGATAAGGTGCAGCTGCAATTGTGGCATCAATGCAACATGTGGCCTGACCTGTCTGCCTCAGAGAGGTGCCTGCCATTCATTTGGCTGTTTAGTCACAAAACGCTGCTGCTGCAGTTTGCAGGAAATTGAGGGCTTGCACCATGGCCACTGTGTAGGTGCTGAAATGATGCAATGTGGTTCCAGTCTACTTTCACCCCCTTGCTGAAAGAATCTGCCTCTAGTCTTCCAGTATGTTGGCACCTAGTGCGTGTGGTTTGTCAGCCAGTGCTCAGTTCTTGCCTGCCTGCAGTGTGGCAGCAGCAGCAGGCCTGATTAGGCCAACAAAGCAGCCAGTTCAGTATGTCAACTTCACTGCAGCTGTACATGGCTTGGATGTAAGCTCTGTGCTGCTAAAATCGCTGAAAATCGACGAGAAAGTCTTATAATTGCAAGTCACGTGCTCAGGTATACAGCATTTTGATTTTACAGGCAATGCCCTCAGGGTGACTCCAATGCTGGTTTCAGCCTGGCTGCCTGCAGCACTTGTCACCAGTGGACAATGTGAGGCCAGTACATCGTGAAGCGGTGACTACACTCGCACCGGCTACGTTAACGTGCTTGTTATGATGTATTCTTTATGTTAAACCTCGCTATTTGGCGCAAATGCGTGACAAAGGTTAGTTTATTTGTGACACTGCCTGTTCAGCTGCTGCTGCTGTTCTTCTGGGTCGCTTGACACAGCAGCAAGCTAGCTCAGAAGTTGCACATTGACAAAATGGCTAAGAGACGCACTGCTGCTGAACTTGAAATCAAACGCCAGACTACTCTCGCTGCCCTCAAAGCCAAGAAGTGGAACGTGGCAGCAGCACGAGCTCTCGGTTATCCCACTCGATACGTGCAGGCACAGCTAAACAAGTACAACGAGCGAGGATCCGTGTCTGCTTTACCACGTTCAGGCCGCCCTAAGGCGCTCAATGCAGTCCAGGTGGAAGCAGTAGCAACAGCAGTGCTGGAGCATCAGTCAGCAGCAAAAGCAGCAGCAGCACTCAAGCAGCAAGGCACCATAGCTAGCAGCATCTGCACTAAAACCGTGCTCAGGGCAGCCAAGAATGCGTTGGACTTGGCGCCAGTGCAGCAGCAGCCCATCTTGACCAGCGCAACTAAGAAGAGACGCGTTGCGTTCTGCAAGCAGCAGCATGACTGTGACCGCATCATTGC
>CADDIJ020001838.1:0-16627 GCA_902809745.2 Tetradesmus lagerheimii | reverse complement strand
ATCCATTACTATCCATCCATTACTTAAAAGAAATACCGTCCGTCCGTCAGTCAGAAGCCTGGCTTAGGACCTGGCCCTTGAACCCCAGGCGAGCTTCGAAAAGATCAGAACACGCATTATCAGGCTCTGAGGCACACACGAAGTTTTCGAATCGCTTCATCATGTCTGTCAAGCAGCAAAATGCCGCGCACGGCGTTCATTTCATGCTGGTGCTATTGCTGCTGCTGTGACCACCACGCACACCGTCTAAACGGCTGGCTGGGATGTTGTCTGAAGTCAGGATGAATTCTAATCCTTTGTTTATGAGGCGGTGGGCAGTGTGCAGCGTGCTCTTGCTGGCCATCGCTGCCGCGGTTGCTGCAACCACCACCACACCGAACAGGAACCGGATTCCGTGCGTCAACAGAGGCTATTGCAGCTGGGGTGTACACAAAGAACGCTGTGGACCATGAGCTGTTCCAGGGCGTTGGGGTTTGAGCTTCACACTCGGCGCTGGAACACTGTGCTTGAGGAAATCAACATTTGTGTCCTGGCATGTGTCATATACTGTGAGCTGCAGCTACAAGTTGCTGGTGAGCTGGAAGCAGGTTGCCTGTCAGTGTTGTACATGCAACCACGACACTTGCGAGCAGAAGCACCTGTCTTCGATGTAGTTGGCGAGTGGCGTAGCCACGGGAAACAGCTAGTCTATTGCTATAAAGAAATACCGTCCGTCCGTCAGAAGCCTGGCTTAGGACCTGGCCGTTGAACCCCAGGCGAGCTTCGAAAAGATCAGAACACGCATTATCAGGCTCTGAGGCACACACGAAGTTTTCGAATCGCTTCATCATGTCTGTCAAGCAGCAAAATGCCGCGCACGGCGTTCATTTCATGCTGGTGCCATTGCTGCTGCTGTGACCACCACGCACACCGTCTAAACGGCTGGATGGAATGTTTTCTGAAGTCAGGATGAATTCTAATCCTTTGTTTATGAGGCGGTGGGCAGTGTGCAGCGTGCTCTTGCTGGCCATCGCTGCCGCGGTTGCTGCAACCACCACCACACCGAACAGGAACCAGATTCCGTGCGGCAACAGAGGCTATTGCAGCTGGGGTGTACACAAAGAACGCTGTGTACCATGAGCTGTTCCAGGGCGTTGGGGTTTGAGCTTCACACTCGGCGCTGGAACACTGTGCTTGAGGAAATCAACATTTGTGTCCTGGCATGTGTCATATACTGTGAGCTGCAGCTACAAGTTGCTGGTGAGTTGGAAGCAGGTTGCCTGTCAGTGTTGCACATGCAACCACGACACTTGCGAGCAGAAGCACCTGTCTTCGATGTAGTTGGCGAGTGGCGTAGCCACGGGAAACAGCTAGTGTACAGAACCACGGGCACAGTGCGGTTCAGCCAAGGGTCTAAAACGCGGCTCACAAGCAGGATCACCGCGTGAATGACGCCTGGTTCCGCACTTTGTTATTGTTTGGCGGCAAAAAGCTCACGGGGGGTCCAGGGGGGCGCCAGTATGGTGTGGGGCGAACCCACAGAAGCTGGTGCCCATTTCCACTGCATGTGTGGGCAATTTACGTTGTGTTTGGGTGCCAATTCTTACCAGCCTCAGCAGCAGTACCCTGTCACAGCTGCAGGAGCGCAGCATCAGACAGCATCAGACAGGTTTGCTGCCATCTTTGCTGACTTCCAGCAGCAGCATGCGGAGCAGCTGTCAGGTTCAGAGACTTTGCGCTTGCAGCTGCAGGATTCCCACAGGAAAGGAGGAGTGTTTCATGACATCTAGCAGGTGTGCTGCTGGGTGTAAGCAGCACATGATATCTTATGTAGCCTGCTATCCTGCCTGGATGTGTGCCTGGATGTGTGGTGCTTCAGTAGTACACTGTACCATTGCTGGGCCTCCTTACCAGTGCTAGGGCTCAAGATGGTGGTGCAGTCTGGACTTACCTGTTGCATCTGGAACACGTTAAAGCAAATTTTAGAAGTATTACAATGACTTTTGAAAGGCGATCGAACTGCGACGGCCACAGACTGAAGACACAGTGACATCAAACGCATCCTGTGTTGTCGTGTGAAAGGTAGCGATGCAACCTGCAAAGCTCTGAAGTACGCTAACTAAGTGAATTCAGCAACTGTAGTCAACCAGCAGCAGCTAGGAAACCACAAGCAGCAAGCAGCAGCAGCAGCAGCAGAAGCCAAGCAGTAGCAGCACACCGATGCTGCGTGCTGTGCAGAAGCTCCCCGGTGTTCAAGATGATCTACGAATTTTCAACACCCGTTTGCCTGTTATGCATGCCTCGTGTGGCTGCAGATGTGCTGAACGCGCCCGTCTGCTGTTTGTCTGCAGCCTTCAGCAGCAGCCTCACCTCAGCAACAGATCCTCAAGATGTGACTGCTGCACAAAACAGAGTGTCTGAAAGGGTTTTTCCTATATCAGTACGTCTAGGCAGGCACATGCAGCCTCTGCAGCGGTTGCCTGGCAGCAGCAGCATAAGCAGTGCAGTCCAGCAGGCTGCTCTGAGGCGCCTACAGCAGCGGGGTGGCCACGCTGGAGTAGATGTCTTTGAGCTGATTGTAAACGGTGACCTGCAGCAGTGGGAGTCTATGGTGTGCACAAGCTTTGCTGCAGGCATGTCGCTGGAGCTCAACCCCAGCTATATACAGGACCAGGTAAGGTCTTGCTGGCATCAGCTCTTAGCCTGTTGAATGTGCTGCTGCTGACCCACCCACAGTTGATACAGGAGTTCAGGCTGGCGCTGTGGCTGGGGCGCACTCTAGCCCTGCCATCAGCGGAGTTGGGCAGCTGCAAGCGACACATTGAGTTCAAGGCTGATGGCAGGATTCAGCAGCTGCAGGTGAGTTGGGAGTGTCAACAGTTCTCAGCTGCTGGGGCCATTGCACAAGCTCGCACTGTGAATTTTGTTGCAGGTTGACCTGGCTTTCCCTGCCAACTCCAGGACGATCACCCGCTTGATGGAAGCATGGTCGAACTGCAAGGTAAAATGCCAGCAGTGGCCTGCTCACTGTGTGTGCATACCAGGACAGCTTGCAGAAGCTCTGCAAATGCACAACCTACTGAACATGCAAAGGGCTTGCACTGCTAGCAGAGACGTGTGCTGCACCTTGGCGCATACCTCAGGCTTTGCTTTCAACTGATCAGGCACTTTTAAGTCCAAAACTCTGAGATAGCACGATGCCCAAAAATAGCATGCCTTGTGTAACATACAGAGGATTTTTGCTTCCTCAGGTTTTGCTTTCAGATGAATCGGCACCTCAACGTCCAAATCTCTGAGGTAGCACAATACCCCCCCAAAAATGCCTTGTATAATATACAGAGGATTTTTGCTTCCTCAGGTTTTGCTTTCAGAACCCTTTTTGGGGGCAAGCAAGCAACAGACAGTGACTACCTGCCAAGTCTAGTCATTACAGTATGGCTGCATGTGTGTTTGTGTGCTGTTGCAGGGTGGCCGCCCTCCTGGCAGCAGCAAGAAGGCAGCAGCAGCAGTGGCAGCCACCTCAAAACCTCAGTACAAAGCCATGCCAGTCAGCTTCAACAGTGGAGAAGGTCCTTTCCCTGGAGGCAGAACTGCTGTCAGCACTGAAGGATATCAAGTAAGCACCATCCCCAAGCTACACCAGATTGCTGAATGCTGCATGTGCCGATGTGTTCTGAAGGATGCTTGACTGCCAGCTTGGCATGCGACAATCCTGCATCAGCGGCAGTCCAGCCAAGTTCACTTGCCTTGTCATGCCGCTGACTGTGCGCTTGCTGTACTGTGTTTCCATGCCCTGCCTGCAGTGATCAACAGCTGGCCCTCAAGGAGCGTGGCGACCCGCTGTGGTTTCATCCATCCAGGCTTACCAGCGGGGGGCAGTACGCAACCACCAGCGCAGCATTCCGGGCGCGGCAGGCTGCGCAGGCCCTGCTGGCAACGGCGCATCACCTGTACCTGGGCTCATGCCAGGCAGGGACAGCGCGGGGAGCGTGGGACCACAGCTCCATGCCTGGCTTGGAGGGTGAGCCGCCTGTGTGGCTGCTTTGTCTCAGCGGGCTGCTGGCGCAGTTCCAGGCAACACTAGGCACAGGCTTCAGTGCAGTTTACTACCACTGCAAGGGCTACATGGACTTTGGCATGCCAGAGTTTCATGATATCCTGCCTGCAGCTTGCAGCGGCCAATACCTGGCCAGCATAACTGTGCTGGCTTTTGTGGTGCTGACCTACCTGCAGCCAGTGTCACCAGCAGAGCCCATTGTCAAGCAGCAGCGGGGGGGGTGGCAGTGCCTCCAGCAGTGCTGCACGCAGCAGCGGCAGTGAAGGCAGCAGCAGCAGCAGCGGGCTGGAAAGCAGCAGCAGCTGCGGAGAAAGCAGCAGCGGGGACAGGGGCAGGAGCAGCAGCAGCAGCGGTGGTGAGGCCAGCATGACTGGGACTCAGTGCACTCCCAACAATGCCATGGGCCACCCTGCCGTATGGTGGCCTGCAGCATGTTGCCACCTTTGACGAGGTCACCCCAAGCATGGTCAACGCTGCTCTTGCTGGCGCCAAATTCTTGAGCAACAGCTTTGACAAGTCAAAGGGTGAGCTGTTGATTTGCAGAGGAATACCTCACACTTGTGGTCTTGCAAGTGTCTGCCCGTTCAAAGCCAAAAGTTGAAGTAGCAGTTTGCACCGCTACCTTTCACACGACAACGCAGGATGCGTTTGATGTCTTCAGTCTGTGGCCGTTGCAGTTCGATCGCCTGTTCAAAAGTCATTGTAATACTTCTAGATTTTGCTTTAACGTGTTCCAGATGCAAAAATGTAAGTCCAGACTGTACCACCATCTTGAGACCTAGCAGTTGTACATGGAGGCAGCAATTGTACAGTGTACTCCCTGTAGCTGACACAACCCGAAAGTATTGATGTTCATAGCAATAACGCTCTCGTTGGATGGCATCACACACGCGCAGAGTGCGCTCCTACGCCAGCATGTGCTGCAACACAACCTCTCCAGTGACATGTACACCATGCACGCCACACACTGCAACAAGCGCGCCACACAAACAAAGCAGCAACGAACACACCAACACCACCACGAACAGCCTCGGACGAATCCTGCACAGGAATGCTGCGCAGTTACACACAACACACCAAACGCCGGACAGCTTGCATCACCTTGTATACAAGCAGCACGGCGCAATTACGGCAAGAGCACACTGCGCATCGGTCAGCTGTCAGCTGCTGGCTGCTGCTGCTGCTGCTCGCCGTCTGCGTGTATGGCAAAGGCGCTGGTGAGGCTGCGGCTGTCACGCTCCTTAGCGAGCAGCACCTTGAGGTCTGATACCGTGTGCATGCCGTGGACCACGTTGTCGCGTGTGCGCACGTTCACAGTCTTGTTCTCCTTCTCCTGCTCCCCCACCACCAGGATATAGTTGTACTGCGCCAGCTGCGCCTCGCGCACCTTCTTCTGCATCTTGCGGTCAGTCACGTCCGCGTCCACATGGAAGTGGCAGCCGCGCAGCTCCTTGCGCACCTGCAGCAGCAGGGGTAACGGGCAGCAGCGGCAGCGGCAATACAACAAACATGTGTGAGAAAAAGCAGAAAATATTACCGACGCCAAAATTATCATTGTCAGGTATACACGTGCAGCAGTCCTGGAGCAGGCATATTCAACACAGCCCTACCAATGCAGCCGCACCAGACCAGCGCATACAACAACAACAGCAGCGCCCCCTCACCTGCTGTGCGTACTCGTAGCTGGCCTCACTGATAGGCACCACCATGATCTGGCGCGGGCTCAGCCACAGCGGCCACTTGCCCGCAAAGTGCTCCGTGAGAATGGCGTACATGCGCTCGATGCTGCCCAGCACCGCGCGGTGCACGATGACCGGCCGTTCGCTGCCGGACTCTGTCGCGTAGGTGAGGTCGAAGCGGATGGGCAGCTGGAAGTCGAGCTGCACCGTGGCGCACTGGAACTTGCGGCGCAGCGCGTCATACACTGCGGTTGTAGCGGTGCAGGAGCAACAAACATACATGTTTGTCAAGCACGTGAGAACATACTCAGGAAGACAGAGAAGGGTGCGTAGCACCGTGGCGCACTGGAACTTGCGGCGCAGCGCATCGTACACTTCTGGGCAGGAGCAGCAAACACACATGTTCGTCAAGCGCAGTGAAAAGTAGCAAGGAAAGATGGAAGTCCAGGTGCACCGTAGCGCACTGGAACTTGCGGCGCAGCGCGTCGTACACTGCGGGGCAGCAGCAACAACGAACATATTTGTTCGTCAAGCAAGTCAAGGCGTAGTCAGGAAAGACAGAGAGGGTGTGTTGCAAGTACTACAACAGCAGGATATAGTGGATACCGCGCTGCCTTGCATGCAAATGGAATGTTTGCTTGCTGCCCAGGCCCCCAGCACGAAGTGCTGCATCAGCTTGTTAGACCCTACATTACCAGGGTCCCCGATCAATGACCAGCCACAAAACCGACCCGCAGGCAACAGTAAGGCAGCAAGGCGGCGGCTCACCAGTGATGTCGATCTTTGGTCCGTAGAAGGCGCCGTCCCCTGGGTTCATCACCCACTCGCGCCCCGTGCTGTTGAGCGCTTCCTCAAGCGCAGCCTCTGCCTTGTTCCACAGCTCCAGCTCGCCTGCAGGGAGCAAAAACAAACACACACGGCATATACAGATACCTTTCAGGTACTCTCCGATAGCTTATCAGAGTGGTGCTCACTGGTAAAGGTTAGTGCCAGCAGCCATCATTACACCAAGCAGTGATGGCTGTGGGTGAACCTGTCGCTGGTGCGTTGATCATCTATCAACCCTGCTGCTGCTGCCGCCGCCGCCTTCAATGCATATGTGTGGATATGTGAAAATGTAGCAGCATCGAACACTCGATGAAGGGACATTTGACCAATATGTGTGCAGTGCAGCTCACCCAGGTAGCCCTCAGGCCGCGTGGAGAGCGCCATGGTGTAGTCCAGGCCAAAGATGGTGTACACCTCATCCATCATCTTCAGGAAGGACGTCACCTCAGACATCACCTGCAAGACGAAACAAAGGCGACAGCAGGCGCGACAAAGCGTGAGGCGCTGCGGAGGATGTTGGACGTTATGCACTTGTTCTGCATTGGCGTCTGTAACTTGCAATATTGTGGAAGAAGGCAGCAACAGAAGCACAGAGTCGAGGCACACCACAGCTGAGGCAAAGCAGGTCCATCAACCCACAAGACATGCGCTACATGACAGGTGGCTGACCCGACTAGAGACTGCCAGCATGTACACAAGCTATACTCATTCTGCAGGCTTGTGAAAACCCCACAACAAGCGCCGTTGTCCCAGCGCCGCCGGCACTTGTCCTGTTGCTGAAATTGCTGCTGCTAAAGTTGCTGCTGCTGCTGCTGCTGCAGCGCACCTGGTCCGGCCTGCAGAAGATGTGTGCGTCGTCCTGCACGAAGCGCCGCACGCGTGTGAGGCCTGACAGCGCGCCGCTGTACTCGTTGCGGTGCAGCACACCAAAGTCAGCCAGCCGCAGCGGCAGCTCCCTGGCGGTGACGGGGCAGTGGGTTGTCGTGGTGTCACGGGGCAGGACGGCACAGCAGGAGCCAGGTGTGTAAGGCACGATAGGCTCAATTGTAGCTGGCCAGGCTGGGGAATTTGGCATCAAACTGGCAGTTTGTTGTTGACCGCAAAGGAACCATGGCATCATCATGGCACTTCCACCAAATAAGACACAAGGACATATAAAAGATTTATGTTTGTCGCATGCTGGGTAAGACCCACAGGGTAACTGCCCCTACGGGGCTCCCCAAGGTGATGGAATCAGCAGTCGCATTCAGCAGGAATCCACAAGAGGACTCGACCACCGGCCGTCATTCTATGGCGCTTCTAGAGGATTATACACCCGTAGAGCCCTGGTTAGGGGAGTGCTCCTAGCCTAGAGGCCTGCAGGTGCCCGGCTAAAGGCACCCGCTAGCCCGCCACTGGTTGATGTGGTTGCGTACTTGAAATTTGATGTGCAGAGTGCAGGGTTTGAACCTGTACCTCGTGGGCTGCAGTCAGGCGCTGAAGACAGCACTCCAGCGCACAGCCATGTGGTTGATGCAGTCACCACACAACCTCCGCTGCATAGAAGCTGAGCCTTGTACCAATGTCACCTCTCGTGCAGTGCAGTCACCATGTAAACCCTCTTCTTCTTCTTCTTCTTCTTCTTCTTCTGCAGTGCAGTCCTTTTTCTAGCTGGTGTCCATTGCGGCGTAGCTGCTTGAACACACCCTGTAACCCCTCTTCTTCTCTTCTTGCAGTGCAGGCCATAATCTTTTTAAACAACTGACTTCTTTCATCAAATTATCCCTTTTCTTCTCTTGTAATTCCTCTTCGTCTTCAAGGTCACCAGCAAGTTGCTTAGTGACTAGCCCCTGCTGCCTTGCCAGCCTGAAACACTCAATGCACACAGCAATACAATTCCACAGCACACAGCACGGCTGCACTCCATTGGCCCAGTCTACTGGCACCAACTGCCTGCCCACCGCCACCCTCAACCCCTCCTCTCAACCGTACATTCTGACACCACGCCGCCCTCACCTGTACGAGCGCACCCTGTTGCCGAACATGATGCAGTGCCCTGGGCAGTTCATGGGCTTGAGGCCGTACTCCGCCTTTTCCACGTCAAACGCAAACATGTTTTCCCGGTAGTGCTCCGCGTGCCCGCTGGTCTTCCACAGGTCAAAGTTGTAGATGTTGGGGGACACCACCTGCGGCCACGAATGAATAGATGTATGAGCTACGCGTGTTGACACACAAACACCCGCGTAAGCAGGCACGACATATACTACCATGGTGCTGTATGGTGACTACACCGCTTGAAGGCAGCACTGCAACATGCAGTTTGGTCAGCTAGAGAGGCACAAGGGAGCCTGTCGCTGGCTGCTGCTCCCCACCACCTGAAACTGCTGCTGCTACTGCTCGTGCGCTCAGATTTGCACGCACTCTACTTTACCATCACTACTTCAGTCTGCTGTTATGAATGCCCCGGCAGCCCCCCCCCACCACCACCATGAACAACGGCCCCCACCTCCTCACACGTGTTTCATAAGTACTGTGAGTGCTCCTGAGTACTACTCGACTTCAATGCAATGCCCCAGCAAGCCGACCCCAACCCCAACCCCCTCGTATTCGTACTCCCGTACTTCTCCTGCATCTGTAATGCATGTGCGGCTGCCGCTGTTGCTGCCGCTGCTGCTATGAATGCACCAGCAGGCTTCCCCCCCTCCATCATGAACCACAACCTCACTTCCTCGTACTCATACTCCCAGTACTTCTCCCGCATCATTAATGCCCAGCTGCTGCTGCTGCTGCTGCTGCTGTAAACGGCTCCAACATCCCAACAGGCCGACCGCACCACCCTCACCTCCTCGTATTCGTACTCCCAGTACTTCTCCCGCATGAGCTCCATAAGCGCGTTGTAGATGCGCCCACCATGCGGCAGGAAGAAGCAGCTGCCCGGTGACAGCGGGTGGAAGAAGAACAGCTCCTGCTGCACGCCCACGTTGCGGTGGTCACGCTTCTTCGCCTCCTCAATGCCTGCGGAGCAGCAGCAGCAGCATAGGAAAATGTGGTTGCAGCTTGAGCAATTTGCTTACTGATAACCACTTTTCAAAGTCAAGGGTGTTGTGCTGCCCTCTGGCGATGTTATTATTGACAGCAAGCATAGTAAGCCATATTCTCACTGCGGCTGCACCCGCCAAGCTTACACAACCTCAGGCAACACAACACAGCAATGCGCTTGCGAGGTATCTGCCACAACTCCTCTCACACTACACTCTAGCGCAGCGGATCAGCACGCAATGACCAGCCACTCACGGTGCTGGTACTCCTTGAGCTGCTTGCTGTCGGGGAATGTGATGCCGTACACGCGCTGCAGCGGCTCCTTGGTCACGTCAGCACGCCAGAACGCGCGGCTCACGTTGGTGACTGCTGCTGCCTTGAGGAAGCTGGTGTTGGGCAGGTGGGGGCCGTGGCACAAGTCAACCATGGGGCCCACACGGTACAGGCTGATGGTGGCGTCCTCTGGCAGGCCGTTGATGATCTCGATCTGTTGCACAGAAGTGAGGGCGGGAGGCACAGCGCATATCTGGTCAGGCAAGTGAACACAGCAAGCATGTACAGCTGGGGCCCACGCGGTACAGGCTGATGGTGGCATCCTCCGGCAAACCATTGCTGATCCCAATCTGTTACAAGGGTTTTTTTGGGTGGAAGGGGGCACAGCAGACATCTGGTAAGGCGGGTGAACACAGCAAGCATGTACAGCTGGGGCCCACACGATACAGGCTGATGGTGGCATCCTCCGGCAAACCATTGATGATCTCAATCTGTGGCAAGGAAGTGACGGGGGCGGGGGGGAGGCACCGCGCATATCTGGTGAGGCGGGTGAACACAACAAGCGTGTACAGCTGCCCACAGCCAGCGGTGGCACTGCTGCTGCTTGAGGCGCAACCTGACGGAGGAGACCTGGCCAACCGTTCGAGATCACAACAGCATTGATGTAATGAACATGGAGAGTCAACAGCACAGGCTGATGGTGGCGTCCTGCAGCAGGCCGTTGATGATCTCAATTTGTTGCAAAGAAGCGAGGGGGGGGCGGGGGGAGGGCACCGCACATGTCTGGTAAGAGGGGTGAACACAGCAAGCGTGTACAGGTGCTCACAGCCAGGAGTGGCACTGCTGCTGCCTGAGGCTCAACCTGATGGCGGCAACCTCGCGGCCAGCCGTGTCCAAACTCCACTTGAGCATTGATGTAATGAACGTAGAGCAAACAGGCGATGCCTTGGTCAGCAAGAGCAGCACATCAAGCGGGGGGCAGCTTTGCACAACAAGCGCTGCTGCTGCTGCTGGAGCAGCGCCTCCAGCTACACCAGGTGGCGCTGCTGCGTACTTGGCCATGCCCACGGCTATGCGCTGCTGCATGACGCAAGCATCTCCTCCAACTTGTCTGCGCTCAACTGCCCACTGCGCTTGCCTCCCAAACCCAGCTACAACTGCGGCAGCAGCTGCCAGGTCTGCCTGCAGCAGCAGCAGCAGCAGATGCCTGACTGCGCACCTTGAACTTGTTCTCCTGGAACATGGCCAGGGCCTCATCCCGCGTGACCACCACGCGCTCAAAGCGCTGCCCCTCCTTCACAATCGACTCGATGCGCTTCTCAATCACGAGGCGCTCCGGATCGCCCAGCACCTGGCAGCAAGGAAACGCATGACATGCGGCAAGGAAACGTGTCAGCAACGCATGCGTCGCTCAGATGTTGCGTCACAGGTGGGCAGGGCAAACACGCAAACAAGTGCCAAGGAGCGTGTTGAAGATGCACTGCAGCTGCAGTCAGCTGCGCTAGCTGCTGTCATCACGCCAGCAGCAGCACAACTGCGGATGCTGTACAGGCTTGTGGGCTGCGACGGTAGACCCTGCGATCCCCGCACTGGCCTGATGACCAACAGCTGCTTGCTGCCAGCAGCAGCCTGCCAACTACTCCAGCACAACTGGACTCAACAGACGCCAATCAATCTATTCTGCCACAGCTGCTGTTGCTGCTGCAGTGGTTTGATGCTGCCACGGCTCGCCAGCTGCAATTGCTGTAGCTGGCTGCAAAGCTGTTCATGCACAAGACATGGTCACCGCACGCTGCTGCAACTGTCAATGCTGCCCGCCTCAGCTCCAAGCCCTGCTTGCCGCTGCTGCCGCTGGTGCTGCATCAGGAACAGCCGTTGCTGCTGCCGCTGCCTCAGAAGACAGGACACGCAGCTGCGCCTTGTACCAGCAAGCAGTCATAACCAGTTTCCCTGCAGACCTGGCCATATTGCTATGCTTCCGTTGCTGCTGGCTCCGCATCGTGCAGCGCACCAGGTCGAGCTGCGCCCTGTCCTGTGCAGCACTGGGACTGGTGGTCACCAGTAGCACAGGCTGCTGCTACTGCTACTCCACGGTGCTGCTGCTGCTGCTGCCAGCAAGGCTACTTGACATTCCCATCACACAAGTAAGTGCAGGCACACTGCTGCTAGGCGCACCTTGTCTCCCATAAAGCACTGCTGCAGCAAGATTAGCGTTGCTGCTATGCCACTGTGCTGATGCTGCTGCCATCAAGGTGGCTTAAGGTCACCAACACACAAGTGAGTGCAGCCGCATTGCTGCTGATTCGCTCACCAGCTCAAGCTGCGCCCTATCCCGCACTCAATCTAGCCAGCAGTAGCACTGCTGCAGTGCTAGCGCTGCTGCTACTCCACGGTGCTGCTGCTGCCATCCAGGTGACTCGAGGTCACCAACACACAAGCCAAGTGCAGCCCCACTGCTGCTGCTGGCCGCTCCCACCTTGTCTCCCATGAAGCAGTCGTAGTAGAAGCCCTCCTCCAGTGCAGGGCCGATGGTGAGGTCCACGCCAAACTCCAGCTCAAGCACCTGGCCCAGCACGTGCGCTGACGAGTGCCAAAAGGTCTGTGGGCAGCAGCAGGATTCAAACCATGTGTTAAGCAAACTGCCACAGGTGCTGAGGCAAGCTACGAAATGCCATGGATGAACTGGCACAACTGTGGCGTACTACACATGGTTGCCAATGCTGCCTCAGTACATGCATGGCAGTTGTATGCTTGCATATGCTTGTGCCACCCAATTGCCACGTTGATGAACAGGTTGCCAGCTAGTTCCTGAACAGTTGACCAGCTCCATGGGCTACCAACTAGCGGGACAAAATGTTCGTCACCTGCACGTAGATTTACTGGAACCACTCCTGCACAGGCTGCATGAGAGATCACTGCAACTGCCGCAGCCACCGCTGCGCTACTGCTGTTGCAAGTCCTAGCTGACCAGGTGCAGCTCAAGCTGCGGCCAACTGCTGCATAACGCACCTCCTTGCCCTCTGGATCATCAAAGTTGTGCAGGGAGAGCGCACAGTCGCCCTCCAGGGGCCTGAACAGGTCCCACACTTCGCCATCCACCTTGGCCACTACCACCTTCTTAGCCAGGCTCTTGGAGATGTCATTTGCCACATCGAGTGGAGTAGTTTCGCCTTTAATGCCGGACTTCTTGGCACCGTCCGGCAGCACAACGGTGATTGGCACGTTGGCTGCTTTGGCTGCCTCTACAGCTGCCACATCACGGGCCCTGTACTGCTCAAACAGCTCAACGCGCTTGCTGTAGTAAGGTTTCTTTGCATTCACGATCTCCTGGAAAGTGGCACCCTCCTCCAGGGAAAGCCCCTGTACAGCAGCAGCCACTCCGTCTTCGCCCATGGTGCTTGAATTGTTCACGAACTAACAATCGTCAGCAATCTTTCCCTTCAGAGTATTGATCACGTCTCATCGGGACAAGCCGGTGCACTGCCATGGTAGTCAATCGGTTACTGCCTCCTGAAAGCGCGCAACGTTGCAGTTGGTTGTGCCAAGACGCTGTAAAATACGTTTCCACACTACAAATGCGTCCCTGCAGCGCTGAACTGACGGTTGAGACATTGCCACTGCCTGCGTGCCAAGTCAGCTGATTGGCAGGTGCCAGGCTGGCAGCTCCTCAGTAGTGGGGCTGGTAAAGCAGCACCCCATGAGTCATAGGCTGAAGAGACATCATCAACTTTGCTTACAAACCATGAATGTCACAGTATCATGTCTGTGAAAAGCTGAACTTGCCAGCACGTCACGCGACGTGCACATGCATGCGCCATACGGCGTGAGTACCACTGGTGCCTACAACTTACTCAACTTGCACAACCGAAACATGTACCTCCAAAAGCTCAATATACAGACACACACCTGTTAGTCAAAGAGGAAAGGTGGCACACCACTCATTCAATTCAAGTCTGCCGCAGCGGCTTTTAAAAGCACTGAGCATCTGGTCGTCAACACCACCAACAGCCTCTTAGAGACGCCTCTTGCAGGCATCGCAGGCAGCGCCATTTTGCCAGCCCTGTACACTGCTTGTCAGCTGCTGGTGCTTGGGCTTGGCGACGGTGCAACGTAGTCAGGGTCCAACATTTGCGTGCTGAGAGGCGGCGTTGGTGCGTGTTGTGGGCGGCTGATACGTGCTCAGCAGTGCTGCTGCCAGCGGCACCCTAGATGGGGGCACAGGCGCCACAGCACCACTGCTTGGGGCGCAAACCCCGCCTGCAGCAGCGCTCTGCGCGGCGACAGGGCCGGGCAGAGACCCTGCTGGCTCGTCCTTTGGCATGGGGACAGCCGGGGACTGCTCTGCTGCGCACGGCGCACAGGTTGGCGTGTGTGCAGCCGCTGCACCTGCTGGCCCTGGCATGACTGTGGCCACATCTGGCTGTGCATCAGTTGTAGCAGGTGCCCTTTGCGTCAATGCTGCTCCTGGTACTGGCGCCCATGCGTTGCGTCCTGCGGGATGCAGGAAATAAAAAGGGCTTGGCACAACGTCAGTACGGTGCCAACTTGTCACAGCAGGCTGCGCTTGCAGTCTCTCTACCTTTGTCCCCCAGCTACAGTAACATCAAGTGCACAGCATGATGACTCATCATGATGATCGGATAAGTGCTGGAAGTTGAAATTATGCTTGTAACAGGATCTGCTCTGCGAACAATCAATGCAATCCAGCTGTGCTTGGCACTGTTTGCCAAACAGACTAAAGGCTTCACATGGTACTGCTTACTAGCTCACCTTGCTGACCTTGCACAGCACTGCCCGGTTCGTACGCTTCTCTGTGCTCACTCATGGTCTTTAGGACCTCTTTGCCGATCAAGCAGTCTGGATGTGTTCAAGTCGTAAGTTAGACACTCCATAGCCCATGTGCCGTCTTCGAGCAGAAAAGCTTGGATGCATACATTCTCCATTAGCAGGGTGCATGAGTACGCTATGTTGAGCATCATACGCTTCCAGCCGCCAAATGAACGTACGCATGCAGGAACACATGGCTACATGGGCAGGCTGCTGTGGCAAGAATCGCCTGCAACCAATTGTGTATACGTTCGCAACCATGGCCACAGGGGCACCCTGCTGTGGCAAGGGTTGCGTGTATGACCTGTCAATAGGTCGCCTGGAAATACAAGCGAGCACACTGTTGCTCCAAGTGGGCTGTCCATGCAAGCAAGCCGTCCAGCATGGCCATATGGGGCACCCTGCTGTGGCAGGGTTGGTTGTGTGTTTGCATGCAAGCATGGCCACAGGGGCACCCTACTGTTGCAAGGGTTGGTTGTGCGTTTGACCTGTCAATGGGACACCTGGGAATGCAAGCCTGGCCACATGGGCATGGCCACAGGGGCAAGCTGCTGGGGCACAGAAATGCAAGTATGGCCACATGGGCATCGCCACAGGGGCCAGCTGCTGGGGTAAAGAAGTGCAAGTATGGCCACATGGGCATCGCCACAGGGGCCAGCTGCTGGGGTAAAGAAGTGCAAGTATGGCCACATGGGCATCGCCACAGGGGCAAGCTGCTGGGGTAAAGAAGTGCAAGTATAGCCACATGGGCATCGCCACAGGGGCAGGCTGCTGGGGTAAAAAAGTGCAAGTATGGCCACATGGGCATTGCCACAGGGGCCAGATGCTGGGGTAAAGAAGTGCAAGTATGGCCACATGGGCATCGCCACAGGGGCCAGCTGCTGGGATGACATCCGCATTTGAAATGGGACAGGGTGGGTGTTTTGACTGTAAACGTTGGTGTCGTAAGCCCGCACAGCAAGCAGCTGCCGCTGCATGCCTCGAGGCGTATCAGATCATTTGTACTTGTTTTGCCGATCAGGGAACTTTTGCCGTCTCACCTGCAGCACGTCTTCTGGTCGTGGTCTGCTCGAACCAAGAAGCCTACTGCTCACTGACGGCAGCTGCGGCGCTGATCAGGCCTGATTACGTAGCTACACGAGCACAGCGTCTGTTGGAAACACACAAGGGACAGTGGATGCTCAGAACGTGTGATATGTCGCTGACGAAGGGGGCGTTGACCACGCAAGGAACACGCTTAATAAAAAAACGCGGACACCAATTGATTAATTAAGTATTATTGATTAATTGAGTATTAGATCGACCACTTATGACGTTTACATGCGTCAGAAAAGCTGGTGCACTGGTAGAGGCAAAACCGCAGTGTAATATCACCTGGCCTCAGGCAGCCAAGCAGCTGCTCAGCAGCCTGCTGCAGCGGCTGCAGGTATAATGGGCTTCTAAGAGTGCAATTCTGTTGCCCGTGGCCAAGGGTGCTGCGATGCAACGAAGCACTGCAAAAAACGTTTTCAAGTGCATTCAAAAGGGCATCAGGGCAACTGTGCAGTCACTGCCCACGGTGAGCAAAACCTGTATAACACCCAATCGTTGTTGTGTCAGACGCCTGGTGTGCGGCACTGGCCCGTGAAGCACACATAGTGTGCCATCTACACTGTCGACATTGCCACAATGTGAGTCACCCACCAATGATGACACCCCCCCCCCTCAACCCTTGGGGTCTGTCCACTGGAAAATGGGACCCCCACGCAAGCGATGCTCTACTGTTTCCAAAATGCTACATAACGCAATCAGTAACTTGTGACTTGTAAAGGAGGCGTTACAGCGTCTGTAGTGCTCAGTGTCTGCGGCCCTGCCAACGGGCATGGGAGGAGTGCTGTACGTGTGGTTCGTGGAAAGTCGAAGGTCACTGATGAACGTCAAACACGGTCACATACTCTGGAACGTACTTCGGCATTCGTGAGCAGAT
>CADDIJ020001836.1:0-13021 GCA_902809745.2 Tetradesmus lagerheimii | reverse complement strand
TCCGTGTATTTCAAACAATAGGAGCGAGAGCAACAACAATCAGGACGTTCAGCATCATTAGCACAACAAACCTTTGCTGCTTGATCACCAGAGGTTTGTTGAAAGCATTCCGCCCTCGATTCCTGCTTGCAGCAGCTTTAAACCAGATCCAGAGGCCGTTACAACTCGAATACAGCCTGGGCAAGCTCTCTGATAGACTAGAAAGCTATAACAAGCGCGATAAAGAACAGCTGTATTCAAATCGGATTACTGACATAATTCTGCATCAAAGCGCCATAAATTCACGGAAAGATACCATGAGCGAAATAGCTATGTTGCTCATTCGTTTGTAGCTTTCCAAGACCAGTCCAGCCGCACAGTTTGCTAGGCTCCATGCCACGGCGGTAGTTAGACTTTATGCACCTCCATGTCACGGAGGCCACCAGAGGGTTATCTCGCTGCTGCATCTGTATTGCACGTCATGTGCACTGCACATGTCATGGCACACTGAAACTCAAGAGTGGCACTCTTCAACAACAGCTGCGTGAACAAGAGGCGTCAGATGGGACCCGATGGACCAGATGTAACAGTCCATGGCATGTACCACCCTGCCCTGCAGCCACCTGCTGTAGCGCCCCACGCGCGTCTGCCTCAGGAGGTGCTGCTTGTTATAACACTGTGTTATGACATGTTATTACATGTCCTCCTGCGCCCACATGCGCGCCTCCAGCTCCTGTGCGTTCTTCTGGTTGATCATCTTGAACATCTCCTTCTCAAACCCTGTGCTGCGGTCAACCCCGTCCCAGTGGCGCCCAGGGCGCAGGTTGTAGCGATTGACTGGGGCAGGCACGCCACGCCGCAGCCAGCTGTGTGGGGGCACTTCTTGTGGCACGACAAAACCTGCAGGAAGAGTACAGAGCAAGGCAGCAGATGGATACACAATGATGTTGAGCATAACAGGGGCAGGCACGTCGCGCCGCAGCCAGCTGTGTGGGGGCACTTCTTGCGGCACGACAAAGCTTGCAGGAAAAAGTATGTACATGCAACAAGGCAGCATTTGGAGACACAGTCGTGTTGAGCATGATATAAGATTGACAGTGACGGGATTAGGGCAGGGGCGCCGCAGTAAAGTATGTGCGGGCAACTCTTGCGGCTCGCCAAATCCTGCAGTGAAGCGTTCGTGAGCACACAGCAGCAGTGCATACAGCATTCACCAGTATCACGCGTACTCGAACAACAACTGCTTGCTGCCCACCACGCAGCAGTGCTGTGAAGAGCCAGCAAGCTTGCTCGAACAACAGCTAGCGCTAGCTGTCTCCCCCTCACCTGATGCCTCCATCATCGCCTTGTTTGCCTCCATGATCAGCGGTGGTGGCAGCTACTCGCTACAGCAGCATGGTCGTTGGCAAGCAGTTGATGCAAGCTGCAACAACGGCAATCTTCGGCTCACCTGATGCCTCCATCAAAGCTGTGTTGGCCTTGGTGATCAGCGGTGGTGGCAGCTACTCGCTACAGCCTCCTAGAGGTAAGCAAGCAGTTGCTGCTTGCTTCCACAGCAGCGACCTCCACCTCATCTGACGCCTCCATCATGGCCTTGATTGCCTCATTGATCAGCGGTGGTGGCAGTCAACGCACTACAGCAGCGTTAACGTAAGCAAGCAGTTGATGCCATCAAGCGGCTTGCTCCAACCGCAGCAATGGTTGGCGGGCTATTTTTAGGCCTATTTTGTAGCCAAGGGTTAAGACTTGTCATATATAATATCTCGCCTCACCTGAAGCCTCCATCATGGCTTTGTTTGCCTCTGTGATCAGCGGTGGTGGCAGGTCAAAGCCGTCGCCTCCCTTCTTTTTCTTCAGCTTGCCTGCCATGGGGTCACCCCAGCGTGACCTGTCGCGCAGCTCGCTGTCAGCATCATTGTCAAAGCCCCTGGCACTGTGGCAGCAGCAGGGACAGCAGCAACGGCAGACACAAGGATAGCTGTCAGACGAGATCCGCCTTGCAGACCAGCACCAGCATTGTTGCCGAAACACCCTTCGGCCCGCTGCAGCAGTCAAGACAAGCGGCAGCAGCAGACATGGTAGATAACTCAGGCCTGACTTGTCACGCAGCTCGCTGTCAGCGTCGTTGTCAAAGCCCCTCGCACTGTGGCAGCAGCAGCGGCAGCAGCAGCAGCAAGAACAGCATGGACAGCAGCAATGGCAGACACATTGGTCGAGTCAGACCAGAACCGTCTTGCAAACCAGCGTCAGCATCGTCGTAAGAAGCCGGTTACCCTGTTGGAGCAGTCAGAAAAGCAGCGGCAGACATGGTGGTTGCGGCAGGTGCGACCTGTCACGCAGCTCGCTGTCAGCATCATTGTCAAAGCCCCTCGCACTGTGGCAGCAGCAGAAGCAGAAAGATCAGCGGCAGCAGACACAAGGATAGCGTCAGACGATATCCGTTTTGCAAAGCCAGCATCAAGGTTGTAGTCAAGCCCTTCAATCCATTGCAGCAGTAAAGAAAAGCAGCGGCAGCAGGCATGGCGGTTGCGGCAGACGCGACCTGTCACGCAGCTCGCTGTCAGCATCGTTGTCAAAGCCCCTCGCATTGTGGCATCAGCAAGAGCAGCAGCAACAGCATCAGCTTTAGAAGATACCCATCTTGCAAGCCAGCGTCAGCATTGTCATCAAAAAGTCGGTTACCCTGATGGAGGAGTCAGAGAAAGCAGCGGCAGAGCACATGGTGGTTGCCGCATGCGTGACTTGTCATGCAGCTCGCTGTCAGCGTCATTGTCAAAGCCCCTCGCACTGTTGCAGCAGCAAGGGACAGCAGCAACAGCAGCTGCGTTAGAAGAAACCCATCTCGCAAACAAGCGTCAGCATCGTCATCAAGAACTGATCACCCTGTTGGCGCAGTCAGAGAACATCAGCGGCAGCAGATATGGTGGTTGCGGCACGCGTGACCTGTCACGCAGCACGCTGTCAGCGACGTTGTCAAAGCCCCTCGCACTGTGGCAGCAGCAAGGGACAGCATCAACAGCAGACACAAGGATAGCATCAGACGAGATTCGTATTGCAAACCAGCGTCAGCATCGTCATCAAGAGGCCGGTCACCCTGTTGGAGCAGTCAGAACATAGCAGCGGCAGCAGACATGGTAGCTACGGTCAGGCGTGACCTGTCACGCAGCTCGCTGTCAGCGTCGTTGTCAATGGCCCTGGCACTGTTGCAGCAGCAGGGACAGCAGCACCAGCAGTGACAGCAGACACAAGGATAGCGTCAGGCGAGATCCGTCTAGAAAACCAGCTTCAGCGTCGTTATCAAAGCCCCTCGCACTGTGGCAGCAGCAAGACGAGCAGCAAAGCCAGCGACAGCAGACACAAAGATAGCTGTCAGACGAGGTCCGTGTTGCAAACCAGCTTCAGCATTGTTGTCGAAAGACCCTTCAGCCCGTCGCAGCAGTCAAGGAAGGCAGCGGCAGCAGACATGGGGTCACCCCAGCGTGACCTGTCACGCAGCTCAGCATCAGCGTTGTTGTCAAAGCCCCTCACACTGTGGCAGCAGCAGGGACAGCAGCGGCAGCAGACACAAGGGTAGCTGTCAGACGAGATCCGTGTTGCAGACCAGCAGCAGCATCGTTGTCATAGCTCTCGGCACTGCTGGTAGCCATTAACACAGCAGTGGCACAGGCAGAAGTGGATGCTCAGCATCTGCAATGTTGTTACACCTCAGCTGTTGTTGGCAGCAACACAACGTAACAGCCAAGCAGCAGCTGCACCAGATGAGGAAGTGCATCATAGGGCAGTGATACAAACGCACAGCGCACGATGCATCTCAGCACCGCGCACACTGCGCACATCTTTGCCCTTACCTCAGCGCATTATCTGCGGCTGCCACTCACTCCCCGTCACAAACAAATGCAACTACCAGTGCAGCCTGCAGCGCATGCAAGCACAGCTCACCTGCCAAAGGCCTTGGCTGCTTCTGCAGCTGCACGCTGCGCTGCCTCCATGGCTGCCCGCTGCTGCGCCAGGCCTCCCTTCCACGCCACGTTGATCTCCTCTGGTGGTGGCTTCTTCTGCTTGGCTTTGGTCATCTGCAGCGCAGGCAGCAACAGCAGCAGCAGCAGCAGAAGCAGCAGCAGGAACAGCAGCAGCAAGCTAAGCAAGGAGGTGCAAAGCTCTCAGGGCACGTTGATCTCCTCGGGTGGAGGCTTCTTCTGCTTGGCTTTGGTCATCTGCAGCGCAGGCAGCAGCAGCAGCAGCAGCAGCAAGTTCGGCAAGGTGGTGCAAAGCTCTCAGGGCACGTTGATCTCCTCAGGCGGCGGCTTCTTCTGCTTGGCTTTGGTCATCTGCAGCGCAGGCAGCAGCAGCGACAGCAGCAGCAGCGTGCCAAGCAAGGTGATGCAGATACATCAGGGCACATTGGCGTCCTCTGGGGCCGTCTCTGCTGCTAGTCCTTTGTCATTCCAGCAGCAGCAGCAACACATAATCACTGTTATTCTGTGCGCTGATGGCGCTGCCTGGCATCTGACTAACTTCCCAACACACAGAGCAGACAACACAGATGGTACTCAGTGCATGCAACACACACACTCCCCCCAACTGGTCCCTCACCTGCTCTGTATACTCCTCTGCGGTGATGAACTTGCCGGTGACCTTGTCACCATACACCACCAGCACAACCATCATGCAACATCACGCTGCAGCAAGCTTGCCTCTGCATGGTACACACTGCCCTCTCCTGCTCTTTGTACTCCTCGGCGCCGATGACATCGCCTGGCATGTGACCACCTCCGACCACACACAGCAGTCACCCAACAAAACGGGATGTGCCGCTGGCAGCGCACACAACTCATAACACAGCACACACAGCACACTAACAATTCACAACACAACACATGACCCCGGCCCTACCTGCTCTGTGTACTCCTCCGCGCTGATGACCTTGCCGGTGACCTTGTCACGGTACACAGTCGCCTCACCACGCCCGCCAGCAGTCCGCCTGCAAGCACCACAGCAGTGCGGCACAACAGACAAAATGCTCAGCAATACGGCTGTTGGATACTGATGTTTCCTGTGGTACAGTTGATGCTGCCAGACGTGAACACGGAATTGCATTCAGATGTATGCGCCTGCTGGGTCCAATAGCACACGCACAATGCACAGACATGACGTTGCACAGCCGTCATAAGGCAGCTCCATAGACCGGCAGTCGTTGCAGTTCAATGCACAGCTGGGCAACACAGCAACACATCTACTCAGCATTTAAAATCCTTCCAGAACCGGCTTAAGAAAGAGCATCCACTGCACATTCATCATCTCACCTGCGCTCCTCAGCTTGCCGCCGCTTGATCTCATTCTGCTCCGCCAGCTGCGCATGACTGACCAAGCCAGCAGCAGTGCCATCCCCCATACGTGGACCCTTCGGCGCTGCTGCTGCTGCTGCCCTGCCCTCGGGGCTTCTGCTGCTGCTGCGTTGCCGCCTCCGCGGCGGTGATGCGTCTGGCGAGTCATGCCGCTGCTGCTGCTGCCTGCCCCTGCGTGGAGGTGATGCATCAGGCGGCGAATCGTGCCGCTGCCTGCCGCACCGCGGTGGAGACAGATCTCTGCCGTTGGCTGCTGCTGCTGCTGCTGCTGCTGCTGGTGGAGAGTTATGGCTGCCTCTCCTGGGTGGTGATGCATCGAGAGGTGAATCGTGCCGCTGCCTACCCCTGCGGGGTGGAGACAGATCACCACCACCTGCTGCTGGTGCTGCTGCTGGACCTGGCGAGTCGTGCCGTTGCCTGCCCCTGCGTGGCGGTGAAACGTCCAGCGGCGAATCATGCCTGCTCCTGCGTGGCGGGGATAGATCTCTATCCCTGCCACCTGCTGCTGCTGCAGCTGCTGCTGCTGGTCCTGGGGAGTCGTGCCGCTGGCGCCTGCGTGGTGGCGAAGCATCAGGTGGCGAATCATGCCGCTGCCTGCCACGCCTCGGTGGTGACAGGTCTCTGTCACTGCCATTGCCTGCTGATAAGGACCGTTTCCGACCCCTTCCTGCTGCTGCTGCTGCTCCGTTTGCTGGGCCTGGGGAATCGTGCCGCTGCCTGCCCCTGCGTGGTGGTGACATGTCTCTGTCGCTGCCGCTGCGGCTTGCAGGAGAGTCGTGACGCCGCCGCAGCTGCTGCTGCCGCTGGCGCTCCTGCTCTGCTGCTGTTGCTACCCAGCCGCTGCCTTCATCGCCCACTTGGTAGAAGTTCTTGGACTGCAGCAGGACCAGAAGTGGTCGTGTGCAGCAGGCAAGTGCAAGAGCCATTTGATGTCAATGATTGACTACAGGTACAGCAGGGGAAGACAGCTGCGATGGCGAAGCTGTGGACGATGTGAAAGTGTCCTAGCAACAATATCTGTACCACAGAATGTTCATTAAAGGGACTGGCACCTGCAGGACATGCATACAGCAGGCATGTGTGCAACACCAACTTGCTGTCTTGCAGCACAACATCAGCCTGCGGCACTGCTGGCAAAGCATGATGTAGCCTTCTATGGCACCCATATTCAAGTAACTGCACTACTTGAAGCCTGCAAGCACAGTAGTGATGAGTTGCTGCTGCCACAGCTACTGCTGCTCCCTGCACTGTTGCTGCACTGACCTTCTCTATCTGCAGCTTCAGTGCCTCTGCCTCCTCTGGATTGGCAACTACCGGCTCTTCATCTACAGAACGCAAACAGAGGATTCGATCAGATCGTGCGACAGCTACGACATGCATCAACAGGGCTAGCATGCTGCTGTGCTCACCGTCATCTGCGGCCTCTTCCCGCTTCAGCGGCCGTGGCACTGCCTCCGTTACTTCAGCGAAGCCTGTAACATCGCCCTCAACAATACGAACTGCGGAGCCCACTGCTGCCTTGGGCTTCTTCTTTTTCTTCTTCTTGGGTGCTGCTTCCTGCTGCTCATCCCCATCACCTCCTCCATACTTGCTAGCTAGATATGCCTGCAGCTGCTTGTCACGTTCTGTAAGCTCTTTCTTTTCTGGCTTGCGCAGCGAGCTGAGCCCAGTAAACATGGCTGCTAGGCAGCAATTAATTGAACTGCTGCTGCATTGCCTGTAGCAGACTTCGCATGATCAAGCTTCTGGATTGCCTTTCTGCCTGATGATCAGCATATGTCGCTACAACAGCACTACGATGGTCTCACAAGCAAGCAATGCCCCGGCCCTGACAAAGTTCCCATGATACGTCACGTGTTACATGACAACATTCAACTGCCGCCGTAACAATGCCAAAACAGCTGCAGTGACTTTGCGTTGCATGCCCTGCAAGCAGTACAGTATAACTCTATAGCAACTTCAACTTCAAATGCCCATCTCCATCAACATGCATCCTACTGCAGCCTCACGTACGTGCGTGCTTCAACTGGCGAAGTTGAGAGCCACTATATGACCAGCCTCACCACTGCCATCAACAGAACCAATGGCAACATTCTCGATGCCAATCTGACGCATTCATTCTCCAACCAACAGATCCTCTGCAAAATGGTTGCGCCAATGCTAGGTGCCATACACAAACTTCAAACTCAGCATGAGAACAGAGTTGTTGCCGCATGCTCATCTTCACTCCGACACCGGCACAAACAGCGGGTTGGTGTACATCTTGTTATTGCCTGCCACCCGTGCAAATGGCCCCCGCTGCTGCTGCTGCACGCCAACATCCTGCTGGTCTTGCCATTTTTCGAGCTCCTGCGGGGCGCCAGCTATCAGCCGCACAGCAGCAGGCTCGCTGGGAATGCACCAGTACACAATCAGCATTGCTAGCAGCAGCAGATGCTCCAGGACAAACAGCAGCAGCAGGTGGTCCGCAGCCGCAATATCGCCAGCAGCAGCAGCTGCCTGCCCTGCTGTACCACCCAACAGTTTGTTGACTGCTGTGCCTGCCACTTCAGCTATGGGCGCAACTGCAGTAGCACCACCAGCAGATGCAGCACCTACTGCTGGTGCATCACTGGCAGCACACAACTGCATCGCCTGCCAAGCCCAACATCTGCCTGAATCCCCCTGCTGCTGCTGACGCAGCATTCCAGCAGACACCGCTGGCACCTCCACCCACCCCTTCTGCTGCTGCAGCTGCTGCTGCGGTGCTGCTGATTGCATGCAGGGAGCTCAGCACTGGACCTACATTCCCAGCACCCACTGCACTTCCCACAGCCAAACCTCCCATCCCATACATTGAATTCATCTGCTGCACAGCACCACTGAGGCCGGTTGTGACAGGGATGCCAGTGTCGACAACAGGGATTGAGCCTGCTGCAGTAGCAGCACTGGGCCGTGCGGCTGCTGCTGTGAGCAGTGCTGTTTGAACGGCTGGGGGCACCAGTGCTGGCGGCAGCAGGCGGGCCAGCTGGCCTGTGGAGAGGCCTGACAGGAAGACGTTGGTGATGGCTGAAGTGAAGACCTGCAGGGCAGAAAGTTGCGGCGGTACCGGTAGGCATGCTTGATGCTGCACAATGATGGGAGGCCTGACAGGAAGTTGATGACAGCCAGGAAGACATCGGTGGTTGCTTGGGCAAGTTGCGGAGGTATGCATGGAGGTCTGCATGAGCAGAGTGGGCGTGATGCCGCGGTGATGCTTGCGCGGTGGTGGTAGGCCTGACAGGAAGACGTTGGTGATGGCTGAGGAGAACACCTGCAGGGCAGAGTTTGTTGTTGTTATGACAACCAAGAGCAAGCAGAAATGAGTGTGATGCTGGTGTCAGCAGGCGCGCCAGCTGACCTGTTGAGAGGCCTGACAGGAAGACGTTGGTGATGGCTGAACTGAAGACCTGCAGGGCAGAAGGTGCAGCAGTGTGCGTGCGCACAGCGGATGTGATGCTTGCAGGATGGTGACAGGCCTGACAGGAAGACGTTGGTAATGGCTGAAGTGAAGACCTGCAGGAACAAGGTTGAAACAAACAAGAGCAAGCAGAAATGAGTGTGATGCTGGTGGCAGCAGGCGCGCCAACTGGCCTGTTGTAAGGCCTGACAGCAACACGTTGGTGATGGCTGAGGCAAACACCTGCAGCAACAAACAAGAGCCATCAGATGCAAGTGTGATGCTGGCGGCAGCAGGCGTGCCAGCTGGCCTGTGGAGAGGCTTGACAGGAAGACGTTGGTGATGGCCGAGGCAAACACCTGCAGGAACAAGGTTGAGACAAACAAGAGCAAGTACAAGTAAGTGTGATGCTGGTGTGATGCTTGCGCAGTGGTGAGAGGCCTGACAGGAAGACATTGGTGATGGCTGAAGTGAAGACCTGCAGGAAAGCAGTTGTGCCGGTATGCATGAGCAAAGTTATGCATGAGCAGAGGGAGCAGGGCGAGAGTGATGCCAGCGTGATGATTGCGCGGTGGTGAAAGGCCTGACGGGAAGACGTTGGTGATGGCTGAGGCAAACACCTGCAGGGCAGAAGTTGGAGATGAGATGTGCATGAGCAGAGTGGGTGTTCTGCCGGTGTGATGCTTGCGCGTTGGTGCGAGGCCTGACAGCAACACGTTGGTGATGGCTGAGGCGAACACCAGCAGGAACAAAGTCACTTTGTTGAAAGTTGAAACAAACAAGAGCAAGCAGAAGTGAGTGCGATGCTGGTGGCAGCAGGCTGGCTAGCTGGCCTGTGGAGAGGCCTGACAGGAAAACGTTGGTGATGGCTGAGGAGAACACCTGCAGGAACAAGGTTGGAACAAACAAGAGCAAGCAGAAGTAAGTGTGATGCCAGTGTGATGCTTGTGCAGTGGTGAGAGGCCTGACAGAAACATTGGTGATTGTTGAGGCAGATACCTGCAGGGCAGAAGGTGCGGCGGTGTGCATGAGCAGAGCGGGTGATGCTGGTGTGATGCTTGCGCGGTGGTGACAGGCCTGACAGGAAGACGTTGGCGATGGCTGAGGAGAACGCCTGCAGGGCAGAAGCTGCGGCAGTGTGCATGAGCACAGTGAGTGTGATGCTGGTGGGGTGCTTGCACGATGGTGGTGGGAGTTCAGGAAGCCTGACAGGAAGACGCGTTGGTGGTTGCTGAGGCGGTCACCTGCAGCAACAAGGCGTGAGGCAGCAGGAGGAGGAATACGCCCGCAGGAACAAGGAATCCTGACAGGAAGACGCGTTGAGAGAGCAGGGGCAAGCACAAGTGTGCAGAGGATGTAACAAGGCCGCTGACAGATGGAGCCATGCTGCGAAGACGCCTGGTTCGATGTTGCTGATGCGGTAACGCATGCAGCACAGCGCTTTCCACAAGCCGAGTCGGTCGGTCGGACCGTCTGCAAGCGGCTTGCACAAGCAGAAGACAGTGCTCCCTTGTTGAAGATCATCTGCACAGAACGCCCATTACAGGAAGCGCACTCAGTGCGTGTCAGCCGCTGACAGACCCTACATGTACTACAATATATTGCTGCATGCGCCCCCTGCACAGGTCACCGGTCGTCCTCTCACACCAACCACACAAACAGCTGCTGTCACAGCCTACATACAACACGCCTCACCAGCACAGTGAGCACGCTGTTCCATGCACCTATGCCGGCCAGCTGCAGCGGCACCGGCAAACCACTTGAGAACGCTTGCGCAAGCAGGAGACAGTCTAGTGCAGCATACCTGCACCGTGCCCACAGCACAGCATAGGAAGTGCACTTGCTGAGAGACCATGCATGTAATACGATCTACTGCTGCCTGCGCCTCCTGCAGGTCACCGGTTGTCCCTCCACACAGCTACACATACAGTTGCTGTCTTGGCCCAAACATAACGCGCCTCACCAGCACAGTGAGCACGCTGTTCCATGCGCCTATGCCGGCCAGCTGCAGCGGCACCAGCAAAGCGCTTGCAGACACTTGCGCAAGCAGGAGACAGTCCAGTGCAGCATATCTGCACTGTGCAGGCTGTGCTGGGCACAGCATAGGAAGCGCAATTGCTGAGAGATCTCTATACCTTACATGTACTACGATCTAGACTTTACATGTACTACGATCTACTGCTGCCTGCACCACCTGCAGGTGTTGTCCTGTCACACAGCTAAGCAGCGACGCAAGCAGCAGCTGTCATAGCAACCCCCCCTTGCTCACCAGCACAGTGAGCATGCTGTTCCATGCGCCTATGCCAGCCAGCTGCAGCGGCACCGGCCGCTGCTGCACAGCCGTCAGCCGCAGGCAGTCCAGCTTGATCTTGGCCAGCGTCAGCAGCAGGCACAGCGGCGCGGCTGCAGGAAACACTGCCGCAAACAGCGTGAGGTACCTGCAGGGCACAAGGCGCAGCAGGCAAAGGAAGTCGGTTTGGACTGCTCACTGCTGTCTTTCTTCTCTAAGCCAGTGTCAGCAGCAGGCACAACGGAGCGGCTGCAGGGAACACCGCCGCAAACAGCTTGAGGTACCTGCAGGATGGATAAGATATAGCAGGCAGCGGGGAGTCGGCGTGGGCTGTTTATTGCTTGCTCAGCGAGGGGTTGCAGCAGGCACAGCGGCGCGGCTGCAGGAAACACCGCTGCACACAGCGTGAGGTACCTGCAGGATGGATAGGATATGGGAGGCAATGGGGCGTCAGCCTGACGTTGAACTGCTGACTGCTCTCTTGGCCAGCGTGAGCAGCAGCCTGCTGTCACAGGAACAGCGGCGCGGCTGCAGGAAACACCGCCGCAAACAGCGTGAGGGACCTGCAGGATGGATAGGACATGGCAGGCACAGGGTGATCAGTTCAATGTGTGCACTGCTCTCTTGGTGAGCTTCAGCAGCAGGCACAGCAACATGGAGCGTGAGATACCTGCAACAGTAAGACATGGCAATGCGAGCAGGGCCATGGGTGAGAATGGTAGAGCAGCAGACGCAGCCATGCATAGCTGTGCTGTCCACTCAGTGGTCGCACGCTGCCACGGCCGACTTGATCTTACAGCAGCTGAGTCATACTCGCAGTGTGATGTCGCTGGAGACCCTGACGTGCAAGTATGCAAACCAAGCATAACGTCGCGTACCAAGCATGAGGTCAAGGTGACGAAGCACCCCCACACCCCCGCACCCCCTTCGCGCCGCCCAATCGTCTTCCCACTACCCGCCCCCAACCCTCGCCCTCGCCCGACCGACCACGGCAAGCCCCAGCCCCCGTTATCAGGCTCACCCCATGTCTCTGTTCGTGTCCCAGAAATCGGTGAAGGCATCGTAGCGGTGACACACGCTGGTCACACGCTGCCACTGGCTGACTTGCTCTCACAGCAGCTGAGTCAAACCTGCAGTCTGATCTCGCTGGAGAGCCCAGCTTGCGCGTTTGCAAACCAAACATAAGGAACACAACACGTGAGGAGGCTGCGGCTCACCTCATGTCCCTGTTCATGTCCCAAAAGTCGGTGAAGGCATCGTAGCGAGGACATGCCAGCTCACACAGCACACGCTCAGCATCCTGCAGCCCTCCTGCCGCTCCTGCTGCTGCTGCCTCTGCTGCTGCAGGGGATGCCATGTTGTCTCCTGGGTTTTGCTTGGTGGGCGCTGCCATTGGTGCTGCTGTGACTGCAGTTGCAGCTGCCGTCTCTGCAGTCGCTACATCTCTGCCAGTTGCCGCCTTCAAGCCTCTCTCTTCCTCCTGCTGCTGACTATCACCTGTCTCCAGGCTGCTGCCACTAGCACTGCCAGTAATAGCTGGTGTAGCATCACTGCGGCCTGGTGCCACTAGCACTGCCAGTAACAGCTGGTGTAGCATCACTGCGGCCTGCTGCCACTAGCACTGCCAGTAACAGCTGGTGTAGCATCACTGCGGCCTGGTGCCGCACCAGCATGCCTGCGCTGCTTGGCTGCTGCTGCTGCCCACGCTGCAGTGGCCCGTGGCAGCAGCAGCTCCATGACTGCTCTGCGCAGCAGCTCAACCCTGAAAAAGGCAGCCACCTCTGACCTGGCAGCTGCAGCGCCAGCACCTGCACAGCACCATGACCATACACAGTTGATAGTTTGTCAGGGCCTTTAGCAGCTCAACCCTGAAGAGGGCAGCCACCTCTGACCTTGCAGCAGCAGCGCCAGCACCTGCACAGCACCAGGAAGATGCACAGTTGATGTTTGTCAGGGCCTTTGGCAGCTCAACCCTGAAAAAGGCAGCCA
>CADDIJ020001835.1:0-30197 GCA_902809745.2 Tetradesmus lagerheimii | reverse complement strand
CGAAAATAGAGAGAATAATCAGTCTGCTTTCCGCCTCCCCAGTGGGTGAGGCGCGGTTGCCGATGCCGAAAGGTATGGCTTACAAGGAGTGATTATTATTATAATAGGCTGTGTGACTAACTGACTAAATTACAAGAGACTGTGCCTGCCACACTGGCGGCTATTCAAGCAGGCCCACCGGCCAATACCTGGAGGGTGCTGTTGACAGATGATGTCCTAGGCAATGATGAACCTGCCCGGCCAGCTGGAGCCGAGCGCGAAGACGCGGGTGCTGTGACAGCCATGAGAGCAGTAGCTGATTTTGTGTGTGAGATTTGGAAGCTGCGGAGTACCGTCCTCACAGGACGCGGGACCAATGAGGGCAACCTTATGGTGTAAGGCCTTGTTGGTGAACCTTGTCATTTTGAGTCAATTATTTGTGTGTGTGACAGCGCATGTGGCCCCATGTGGGCTCAGTTGAAGCACATAGACAGCTGCTTCAACAGCCGCACGAGCATACGCTGGCGTCCATAACAGCTGCATATGGTATTACGCCAATGCATGAAGCGCAGATGGGTCAGAGATTCACCTGGCTAGTGCCAGCACCGGTGGTCGCCTGCCAGTCCAGAGTTTCATTCAAGCCCAGCCCAGACGCCGAAAACGGGCCATAGTAACACACAACATCGATATATGTAGATTTCAACGCAATGAGGAGAACACGGTGCACTAGTTATACGCGTTGTCACCCTGCTTGAGCTTGCGTTCTGCTTGCCTCCTTGGCTGCCGCTCAATGCAGCTTCTGACGCAGGCACATGCTGTTTTTCGTTTCAAGTGTTTGCGTGGGCGGATGATCGTGCGATGCGCCTTTACAGAGGCACTATTTGCAGCACGCTGCAGTCACGTTGCCCTCCGACAAAACTCATGGTACTGATCAGATGATTTGTTCTCACTGCTGAGCGTTTGGAAGAAGGCCGTCAAGGCCTGGGGCTGCAGCAGCGCACCCTTTGCTTGCAGCACCCTCTCACTAGCTTGTACCTGCAGCGTGGAGTGGACAGAGCGCCATAGTTGGGTTAACTGTTTGTTGCTATGGCCATGGACACTCATTCAAGCAGTCTGCTCCCTTTGATAGCCTTTCAGCATCACGTCGGTTCGCTGTTCATCCCTGCAGAGGAAATAGAGTTTGTTTGCGAGCTGGGAGTTGGTGATCTAGCTGTAGTGGAGCATGGTCGCTGGAGAAGGGGCACCAGCAGCACGCTGCCGGTTGTCGTCAAGGGCTACAAACCATTCGTGGTTGGATCGCCCCAGGACTTCAGAGAACTGCTTCTGGAGGCCAGCAAGTTGCATCGACTGCGCCACCCGTGAGTGCGCGAGCAAGGTCAAGGCAGCACTGACCAGCTGGTGCATGCAGCACTCCCTGCAGCACAGGGCACTGACAGCATAGCAGGGCGGCATTTGACCACCTGGATGCGATCAAGTAGTGATTGCTGATGACATCTTTGCACTGGGTAGGCATCAGTGCATAGCTGCACGGTTATAGCAAGCGCGCAGGGGTGTGGCTGCCACTGCTGGTGCTGTTGCAGTTGACCAGATCAGCCTGCCTGTCCTGGACGTCAGTTTGAACTGAATCCGATGCTTGCTGCTCCACTTTATCTCCGTCATGTTGCAGGAACATCACACGCTTCCTTGGCTTGGGCTGCTTTTCTCATGGCAGCTTGGCAGAAGTGCGCGAGAGCATGTTCATGGTGGAGGAGTACGTGGGCACGCGCAGCCTCCGCAAGCTCATCGGGTGCGTGCACTGTGCTGAGCAGTAGGAGGCAGGTCGACAAGGCAGAACCCATCAGCAACGGCTCACATATGCAGTTATGTTCTCGCGGCTGTCTTGCTATGAATCGGTGCAGCAGGGTGCATTGGACGCTGCTTTGACCTGCACAGCCTGCCGTCTCTGTTTCCTGACCTGCAAGCGACCTCGCTTGTGCACCTCAGCAGCTGCCTCGTGTGTTCTGCTGCTGCTGTTCAATGTCGTTTGTCCCTCAAATCCAAGGCCAAGCATCTGTGTGCTGCTTGATGTGTGTTCAAACTGTGCAGGGAGCAGATGCGCTGCCGGCTAAAGAACCTGTACAGCATGCAGACAGCTCTGCGCTGGGCAGCAGAAGCAGCCTCCGCGCTTGCGGCACTGCACGAGCAGCAGCCGCCATACATCCATGGCGACGTCAAAGCAGACAATGTGTTCCTGACAGACGGCCAGAACGTGGAATATGCAGTGGCAAAGCTGGGAGACCTGAAGGCTCACAGGTGTGCAGCTTGCAGGAACGTGTGTCAGGCCTGCAGGGATTTAACCAATATGCTGATGTAGCCATTGACCACAGCCGGGGCGTGCACGCTGTTGCAAGACAGCAGGAGCGTGGGAAGTTGATGCCCTGCATGCTGCAGTTGTAGTAGCGGCTGGCGCGTGTGCGTGCTCATCACAATCACATGCAGCAGCTTGACCCTTGCTCGACATCACTATACTAATCACTATCAACCGTTACTTGCGTCTGCGCAGGCATGTGTATGACCGGGAGCCGTCCATGCTGTCCCAGCACCAGGCGCATGTGGCAGCCAAGCAGGTGAAGCAGAGCAGCCTGGCGCGCTTCAACCTGGAGCGCAGCAGCTGCAGCAGCAGCGGCTCAGCTGCTGCGTGGCCAGCTGCAGGCGCTGGCAGCAGCTGCAGCAGCTTGGTGAGTGAGGCTGGAGGACCCCATCACTCACTGTGGCAGGGCCGCATGCAGCAGCCGACACAGCCGCCGCAGCAGCAGCAGCCTGAGACGTGCTCGTCCCTGCAGCCGCAGAAGCAGCTGCAGGAGGAGCAACAGCCGCAGCAGCAGTGGGACGCCGTGTCCAAGGAGCGTGCACACAGTCTGTCCATGCCCATTGGCACTCCACGCAGCGGCAGCAGCAGCAGGCTGCAGGGTGCTGGCAGCTGCCCAGCTGCCTGGGACCCTGCCAGCACGCTTGATGCAGACGCAACATGCTGTGCGGTAAGCCCGCGTAGCAGCAGCTGCAGCAGGGCAGACGCGCGGGGCTTGCGCAGCAGCAGCCTCGGCAGTGCTGGTGAGGTGCACGGCTGCGATGGTGCAGCTGGCGTCTTCGCCACCTCACGCAGCTTGCCGCTGTCATCATGCCTCAGCGCTAGTGAGCTTGAAAGCTCGGCAGCAGTCAAGTCGTCGGCAGCAGAAGCCGCGGTGTGCAGCGAGCACGATGCAGCATCTGCAGCGGCAGCTGATGCTGGCGAAGTGGCTCCTGGCAGGCGTCGTAACAGGGCCGTGAATCTGAGCGACAGCCCTAGCAGCACCACAAGTGCCAGCAACAGCGGTGCGCATGTGAAGCCTGGTGTGGGCTTGGTGAGCCTTGCAGCAGAGGACGATGAGGAGGAAGAGCAGCTGAGCCCGAGCATGCGACGGCTGCTGCGTGAAGCTGCAGCAGCAGACGAGCTTGGCAGCAGCGGCGACAGCAGCCCACACAGCCAGCAAGAGGACCGGCAGCACCAGCAGCAGCTGCTGCAACGCCAGGGCAGCAACAGCAACAGCTTGCTGCAGGACGATTCATGGGACTGCTCTGCGCACGGCAGCTTCAGGGCTGTGTCGCTGAGCTACAAGTCACAGTCTGTGCCGGAGAGCATGCAGGACGAGCAGCACCAGCAGCAGCCTCGGGTGCAGCTCACATCTGCCCACTCAGCGCCAGCCGAGATTGGCGCCGATGCATCGCTGCGTGACGTAAAAGTGCACCATGGCAAGCTCATGATGCCGCTGTCGGCACCTTTGGCAAGCCAAGGAGAGTCCCTGCAGCAGCCGCACAAGCAGCTTCAACCACAGCAGCATATCGCCAAGCAGCCGCAGCAGCAGCAGCCAGCTATGTTCAGCGCGCAGCTGTCGCCCAGCAAGCGGGAGCAGGCTGCTGCCGCACAAGCCGGCGCCAGCGTGTGTTATGGCTGGGAGCTGTCCCCGAGTGGCGCTGCAAGCCCGTGTGGCGCAGTGCACAGCACGATGCTGGACTTGTTTGCTGACATGGCAGAGGAGGAGGTGTTGCTGTGCAGGTAGGTTGTGGTTGCAAGCGTGTATGTCTTTTACTAGTGCTGGTACAGCTGCTGCCACAACTGGTGTTGTTCCTCCTAGACAAGTTGCTGTGGAAGGCGGAGTGACTATCGGGCTGCATTGCTGCACAGTTTGCTGTTGTGCCTGGTCTGTGATCGTATCTCTGACTGCTGCTGCTACTGCTCTTTGTCCTGCAGGCGGCCCAGGGACCAGTACACCATCTCACCAGGCAGCTTTGTGCAGCACCAGCTGCAGCCCAACGTATCAGCCAGCAGTGCGCTGCAGCTCATCAAGGCAGCACAGCAGCAGCAGCAGCAGTCATGGGAGCCTGCGTTCAGCAGCGATAGCAGCTGCCCTGCTGCTATCAGCAGCAACATGACTCAGCCGGGGCTTGAGCTCACAGGCAGCCTGCGGGGCGGTGTGCCGTCCGCAATTGAGTCGAAGCAGCACGGCAGCAACAGCGCGTTTGCAGCGTTGACCGCGATCGACTGCATTCGTGAGGAGACCAGCAGCATTGCAACTGACAGTGTGATGGGCAGCTGTCCTGCAAGCAGGGAGAGCACTGCACATGGAGACCTGCAGTTCTTCCGTGACACGGCAGGCAGCAGCAGAGATCAGGCACAGGGGTTGCCAGACCTCAACAGTGCGGCACAGGAGCACAATGGCAGCTTGTACGGCAAGGCAGCCAGTGGCATGCATGGGCAGCATGGGTTGAAAGACCTGCTGACAGTTCGTGTGTTGATGCCACTGCGCAGCATTGGCAGCTGCGGCGGCAGCCACAACAACAGCAGCAGCAGCGACAGCATCTCAGATGCATTCGCAGCAGCGGCTGCAGCAGTTGCGGCTGAAGAAGAGGAGCAGCAGGAGCATGACGGCAGCTGCAAGCGCAGCAGCAGCCTGAGGAGCAATGGCTCGATCGCTGAGCAGATTGCTGCACTCAACGCAGCTGCTGCTGCTGCTGCTGCTGCTGCTGACCCTCTCAGCCCCCGCAGCTGCCTGCACAGCAGCAAGGCAGTAGACAGCAGCATGACTGGCAGCCCCACTGCAGCTGCTGACAAGGCTGCTGCTGCTGATGTGTCAGTAGGCGGCCAGAAGCGTGTGCGCTTCACAGTGGAGAGGCCTGCAGGCACCACTCCCAGCAGGGACTACTCGCTGCTGTATGCAGCACCAGAGCTGCTGAGTGGCCAGAGGTGGGTTAAATGGCTGTGCATCCGCTGCCGTATGTGTGGCGCAGCAGCACCTGACCTGCTGGTGAGGCATGAATGCAGCATGTAGCCCTCCTGCTGCAGTCTCGCGTGCTCTGCAGACAGGTGTCAACAGCATTTGGCCTGCTGTGCAGCCTGGCGGCTGCTGTGCACACAGACTTCAGCGGCTAGGGTCGTGGTAGTGCAAGCTGGCCAATCACCCTACCTCACGCTCCCCTGCCTTTGCCTTGATTGCCTCTTTACTGCAGGCCTACGGAGAAGGTGGACGCCTTTGCCTTTGGCGTGCTGCTCTACGAGCTGCTGTCGCGCGGCCTGCTCATTTCGCACTGCGGTGCAGCAGTGGGCCACAACAGCAGCCGGCGCAGCCGCAACGGCGGCAGCGGCAGCAGGCACGGTGGCCGCCACAGCCCCCACACAGCTGCAGCACACACGCCATCTGCTGCTGTGGATTCTGTGCATCGTGATTCGGATGGTGCACTTCCACAGCAGCAGCTGCTGCTTGCGTATGCGCAGATGGTGGCTGGCGGGTACCGCCCGCCGTTCCCGGCACACTTTCCTGCGCCTGTCACTGACTTGATCAGCAGCTGCTGGGCATCTGAGCCGCATGAGAGGCCGCGCATGTCTGACGTGCTAGCGCAGCTGCAGTCCTTCTCGCAGGATAGGCAGCTGGTGTACTGCTTGGACAGCTACCTGGCAGGGCTGGCTGATCTAGGCTACGGGCCGGGTAGCATGGGGCCGTCATGTGGCTGTGGATGCGTTATCAGCTAGCAAGCTGCAGCGCGCTCATCTGTGCTGCTGAATAGCAAGTGATGCACCGAGCAGGATCAGCATCATGTGCGCACGGCTATGACCTGCTGCGTGCGTAGGGTGTTGGCTGAGCGTGGAATGGTGTGCCTGCGCAGGAAAGCTGTTGTCAAGTTTTTGATGCGTGTGCTGTTGATAATCAGCACATCTAAGCTGCATGCACCTTTGGCTGGTGTAGTTGGTGTTTTGCAATGCTGCTGCACTGAGCTCAGCTGCTTTGTCAGCAGCATCTGCTATTTCTTGTGCTGTTTGGGGGCTCGGTAGGATTGCCTGCTGCTTTGCAGCACGGAGGTTTGGTTAGGCCCTGGTTGACAGCACACAGAAAAAAGCGTGCAGTTGGGGTCGTGGCCTGGAGGAACCAGTGTGGTGTGTTGCGCACGTTCTAACCTGTGGGTCACCAAGAAGAAGAGGGTTTACACGGTGTGTTCAAGCGGCTGCGCCGCAACCTGTGGGACACTACGCTTAGCGCTTTAGAGTTGCCCGACAAAGCCAAAAGGCAGGGGTGGTGTCAAGTGTGTTGACACCTCATCTGGCTAGGCAGCTGGCATTGTGCAGCCCGCTGCTGCAGTGACGTGTTCTGTTTGTGGATGCTTGTGTGAAGAGTGGAGTTGCGGCTGTCCACCCAGCACTTCATGTGTGCAAAAGTATGCGTGGTTATGTGCTGACGGATGGCATGTACATTAGGCGTGTACTGATACCTGTCGGAGTGCATGCATGTGCTGTGCATGTGATGCATGCTCTCTGTTGCATTTGTGTAGGTGCAGTGTGGGACGCGTGTAAGACGCGCTCTTAAGATACTCTATGCGGGTGGTGGGACGATTGTAAGCCTTGCAGGTGTTTGTGGTGTACTGGGGGTTGTTGTTCTTGTTTGCCATTGCTTGCAGGCGCTGGTGTGTGCGGTTATGCCGTGGGATGCAGTGTTCGCAGTCCGAACCACCTCTGTATGAATATGTAGGATGGCAAGCAGTGCAAGCCTTGGCTGCTACGGTTGCACCTGCATGACTGGCATGCTGCACGTTATCAGTTATCTGTCGCCACAGGCTGACAGGCAGCATGTGAGGAAGTTTGTGGGCCGCTGGGCCTGGCATGTGCTGCTGATGTGCGTTGTACCTGTTGCAGCCGCAAAGCAGGGAGGTGCAGCTGTGTTGTGAGGGGCAGGTCGCTGCTGCCAGTTGGGTTCTTTGTGTTCGAGTTCTGGAAAAAGGCGTCACGCTGCTCAAAGCAGTGATGCCACAGTGCAGCAGATCTGACATATGTGTGTGTGCATATCAATGCCCGTGTACCAACACCTTTGCGCATGTGTTTGTTGTCAGAGCATGGCCCGCTTTGCGCAGCGGCGCGTCTCCCTCTGCATGTATGTTTAGCAGGACCATGGGTGTGCACTGCCCTGCAGTGTGTTGTTCTATGTTGTGTTTGGGTGTGGCAGCATTCGGTTCTGTTCTGGGGGTTGGTTGCTGATATGGGCAGCAGGCTGTGCGCGTGTTACTGCCCCTGCTTCAGCTGCTGCCCTTGCATGGTGACTGTGAAGTACGTGCGTGCGTTGCACTGAGTCACGTGCAGGGCACTTAGTGGCTGTTGATCGGCTGAAATAGAAGCACTTGCCTGATCTCCTGGCTGGCGCAGGCTGTGTCGCAGCAGAGCACAGCTCGCGAGTGTTTACGTGCAGCATGTGACAGACCCTGCTTTTGTAGCTGCTGCTGGGTCAGCCTGGTATGCTGGCATGCAGCAGCCAGTGCAAGCTGCCACCAAGCACAGCGCAACGCAGCATCGCTGTTCGCTTGTAGCTGGTAGGCAGTCGACACTGCTCTTGTTGCTGCCAGCTGTTGCAATAGTCCTTTTGGATGTCTCTGTACTGCTGGCAGCTGCGCACTGGCAGGCTGTGCTGTGGGGGCTGTGGCGAATGTGCCAGGTTGGTGGTTGATGTACATATGTATGGTTGCCAGTGGTTTACTCATGGGTATCGTGTTGTTCAGCTGCAGCTGTTGCATTGTGTGTGTTGCATTGTCTACAGCATTGTCTGCAGCAGCAGTGGTTGTGATGGCACTCGCAGTGCCTGACAGAAGAAGCTTTCTGGCGCAAATCAATCGATGCATGCTGTGCTGCAACCCCGCACAGCATGCATTCTTGCGCTGGCATTGTGTGATGTGATTAGCTTTGCGTTCGCATGCGGATCGACTAAAGTACTCAAATGTTACCCGTGTACACAACCAGAGTGCGTGATGAAGCATTGGGGGTGCCAGCATGTCGTTCTCTGCTGTGTTGGCTGAGGCTGAAGGCGTGCATCATCCATGTCATCGACAAACACTGTTCAGGTGGTGGGTGCAGCTGTTGCGGCCTGTTGCAGCGCCCTTTTGGGTGCACAACAACAGGCCTGGTTACACACTGGAGGCATGCATCCTTGTCATATGCATTGGTGCTATGCGCGCGGAATCGCAACGCTTCATTGCATGCCGTTCTGGCTGGCGGCTGGCCGCAGCAATACAGAGCGACGTGTTTGAGCAGCTGCAAAGCATCCCGGCATGCAGGGCATGCTGGCGAGATCCTGGCGTAACTATGTTTCGCATCACATACTGCCACACTCGAGAGGAGTGCTGGCTTGCAGAGTTGCACCATCAGCACTACCACTGCACGTCCATGGAATGCAACAGCGCGCCGTTGCAGCGCAGCACCTTTTGCGCTGGTCTGCACAGGCACATGCAGCACAAATGCTTGCTGTGGTGCTGCCTGAGGTTGCTAATGTGGGCGCACTGGTGTCAAGGCTGCTCAGTATGTAGCTCCCGCAAGTGCTCAGCTTCTGTCTCTCTCGCCCTCAGCATGACTGAGCAGCATGCAGCGAGTGCCAGATTCTGTCTGAGGTGCTGTGTTCTCAGCTGCTGCGCACATGTGTGCGCAGGGCTGCTGTATTTGTATACCCAGCAAGTGCCTTTACCGTGGAGGGCGATCCTGAAGTGTGACCTTTTCTCACATACGCCTCTGTGTGTGCACACGAGTCCGAGTGTTTTGTTTTGATGATATGCTGTACCTGAGTTGTTGCATGCAGCCGGCTGTTTCACGTAGCTTTTGCATTTTGTTGTCACAGCGTTGCATGCGAGTGTGAGCTGAGAGTGTCAGCATTCACCTGCTGCTTCAGCAACGTTGAGACGCAGATGCGGTCAGTGCTGGCTATGGTCATACTGTGTACACTGCATCGCAGCTCGCAGAGCGATGGCGCTCTGTGGCAGGCATGTGCTGTCAGCATCCAACGGCATGCACTTGTGCTGCAGCGAGTTGAATTTAGTGTACTGCGTGTTTGCTGCTTGACGGATCTGCAGATGTGTTTGATGCTATTGTTGGCATCTGCATGTGGATCCAATGGGAAGTGATCGTTTGCATGAGGCGAAGCAAGCAAAAATGCTTGCCGCGCAGCACTGTGTTGTACACATGTGTAGCTCTGGCTGGACCAGTTGTCAGCAACGGTAGACATATGCTTAGTGATTGGTGCCATTGTTTGGTCACAGGAGGCATGCTCTATACAGTAGGCAGGTTTGCCTCCCTTCCCCTACGTCTGGCTGCCCAGTATCGTTTTTACGACTGGCAGCAAGCCTGCACTCAGTCAGGCTGGAGTAAGCATTTGCGTCTCCTGCATGCTGGTCGCATGTCAAGATCCTGGATCTGCAAGGCACTTTCAGGACAGGATGCGCTTGATGATGAACAATGTCTATTGTTACGGCGTATATGTATGCCCTATGTAAGTATATGACCACTGGCCAGGACATGCGCATGCGTGCCACCATGTGGGGTGCTGACAGGACTGTTGCCTGCTCAGGCCTGCAAAAGGTTCAGCTGGGTATGCAGCTGAGTAGCCAAGGGTAACACTAGCAACCAACTTGGTGATGCCAAGCCGTCGGAGGGCCTTGATGGCATGTTTTCAGGAATATAACATTCTTGCCGAAGCCCTTAACACAGCGACACCGCGAACAACCCTAGCATGCAATTTTGCGTGTTTAAATGAACCCGGCGCTCCGTTCATCGCACACTTTCACAAAACTGTATCCTTTCTACGGGAACGAGCAGCGGGATGCCATCTAAGGGGTCACCAACGCTAGTGACGTGATTGGAATCCTGCTTCGTGGTGCTTATCTGCAGCGGTTGCTTTATTGCGGACACATAAGCTTGTAGCAAGGCCTAGCAGCGGTGTGCGCATCGCCTGCTGCTTTCATCTGTTCTGGGCACGTGTGGAATGGCCCAGTATGCGGCTGCCTTGATGCTATGAGCATGATTTCATCTGCGAAAACCATATGATGCAGCCGCGCGTGCCAGCTCAGCAGTAACCGGCAACACTGCTTGGAAGAAGGGCGACACTGCTCCGGTGAGCCGTCTGAGCCCTGACTATAGCATCGATCTATGTTATTCTGATCAATATCTTTGCACCTTCACGCTGTGGGTGTTCCTGCTTGGTGACGTACTGTTGGCCATGGTGTCTGATGCTGTATCGACATGCAATCTGAAGCTGTCTGAAACGACTCGCTGCCTGTTGTTGCGGCTACTTGGTGTCACCAGTACTGAGACTCTTTTGAGGCGTCTGGCGTGCGTTATCTGCGCATCAGCAGCCAGCCTCTGCCAAGGCTTGAATGTACAGGCTTGTACTGGACAGCAGCAGGTGTATGCCTGCCCTGTCCAGGATGCGTGATCAACTAATCATGCATGGCACAGTCACAGCAGAGCACGACTGGTTTTACTGTTGCCTGCAGGCAGAGGTTTGGACACACGATCAGCAAGGCAGGTCAGCTGCAGCAGCTTGCAGGACAACGTGCTGCTGCTGGATAGTCACTTTTGAGACAGCAGCCTAAAAGCAAAGCAGCAGCAGTGCTCAACTGGTGATGGGGGCCTGCTGCAGTTCACAGATGGGCTCTGCCCAGTCTAAGCACTATGCCACTGCCAAAGGGCCCGCCACACACGACTCGGCTTGGTCTGTGGACGAACCCCAAAAAGCAGCAGCCAACGGCACAGCATCAGGGCCCGGCGCCAAGCAGCAGCAGCCCAGCAGCGCAGGAGGGCCAGCTGCAGCAGCGAAGAAGCAGGGAGCCAAGAAGCGCGTTGCCAACACGGATTTGGTGACTGGGGAGGTCATCCCAGACATGGGCGTGCACGGCGTGTTTGACGTGCTGTACGAACTGGGCAGCGGCGGCAGCGGCAGGACCTTCCTATGCAGGTGCGACCTGGCTGGCCCTGCAACCAGCTTGTTTCAAACTTTCTTCTGCCGGATGCAAAGCAGCATGCGAGATTGGGTTGGCAGTGCACAAGCCGCAAGCAACGTGAAGATGGTGTCAGTGTGCAAGCTGTCAGCCACGTACATACGCAACAGCGGATTCGCAGATGCCAGCAGTGCTGGCTGCCGTCACCACCAGCAGCTGCATCAGCACGCCCTATCGTCATCTGCATTCTGCCCATTCAAGCCATAGCATCAACGTCATCAGCCACGTCTCATACCGCATCCTGACCTGCCAACTCGCGCTGCTGCTGGCAGGGACATGGCGAGTGGCAAGGTGGTCGCGGTCAAGTTTGTGCCGCGTCCTCTGGCCAAGTCTGCCATCCCCTTCATGATGGCAGAAGTGGAGATACAGGTAAGCCGCAAGATGACACAAGACGCTATAACAGTGCTGGCGTACTGGCTTCAGCTGCTTGCGGCTGCTGGGATGACGCTATGACGGAGTGATGCTATGACACATCATAGCAGTGGCTCAGTAATGTGCTGTCTCTGCAATGAGCCGTTGTACCGCATGCTGCTGCAGCGCAGCTGACTCCTGCAAGCAACAGAGCAAGTCGCTGTTGCCTAACCTGTAGTGTCGCAGCCTCTATGTCCTCCCCATGCTGTACGGCTTTGCAGCTGAAACCACTTCCACCGTGCTTCAACAGCTGACTGTTGATGTACTTGGCCATATTTGCACTTGTATTGCTGTTCTTGTGACAGGCTGAGCTTGGTGAGGGCTGCCTCAACCTGATCAAGATGCATGAGATCGTGCTCACCAAGACGCACCTCGCACTGGTGCTGGAGTACGCCTCAGGTGCGCGCAAGGACCATGCTTGTGCCTTTGTTTTTGTGCGGTTGAGTGCACATTGCTGCGTTTTGCTGCCGCTGTGTATGCGTGCAAGTAGCGCTTGCCAGCTACAGTGCTGACTGGGTTGTGAGCTGTGTAGGTGTCAGCCTGTTGCATCTGTTCCGCCTGTTGCAATGCTGCAATGTCTATACACACTTTCAGAAGTGTGGCTGCTGCTGGAGGTGGCAGCCTGATCCAACGTCAGCTGCTTGCAACAGAGTGCCTCTCATGCTGTGTTGTGCAGCTGCACTGGAGTTGCCATTGCTCCCTTTGCTTAACTGCTGCTGCTGCTGCTGCAGGTGGCAGCCTCACCCAGGAGGTGAGCTGCCTGTGGGAGAGTGCGCTGCAGCGGGGCGGCCTGTTCATGGAGGAGCAGGAGACCTCCTACTACCTGAGGCAGTTTGTGAACGCCATCGCGTACTGCCACAAGCACAGGGTGGTGCACAGGTGCGCGCACGCTGCCTGCAGGGATCACGCCGCAGGTGCTGTGTTTGCAACGTATTAGTGATTGACAACATGCTAAGCGTCAGTCAGCAGCTGCATGAACGGCAGCTGGCGCTGCTGTACTCATGCGTTTCTGACACAGCTGAATGTGCACTGCTCTTGTTCAATGTTCAAAGGGCCTGACCCATGAGAGCATGCCTCCGTGTCGTGATGGCAGGCCTCATCATTTACTTGCACATCCAGCACATCTCACAGGCCTGCGATATCAGGCTAACACACACGCGTGGGCAACACGCAACCCTGCAGGGACCTCAAGCTTGACAACACGCTGCTGGAGGCGTGCATCGTAGGCCTGCCGCACTTGCACGCAGTTACACAGCTGAGCCTGCTTGATGCATGGAAGCATGCTTCTCCTGGCGTGTATGGCCGCCTCATCACTGTTTTTCCCATCCAGCACATCTCAAAGTGCTGCGATATCAGGCTAACACACACGTGCACGTGTTTTTGCACGACAACACCGCAGGGACCTCAAGCTTGACAACACGCTGCTGGAGGCGTGCATCGTGGGCCTGCCGCGCATCAAGATCTGCGACTTTGGCTTCGCCAAGCGCTGGGGCGCAGCCGGCGATCAGATGCACACAGCCATCGGCACGCCAGTGTACATGTCACCGCAGGTGCGCAGCGCCATTTGCATACTGTTTCATGTCTGCGTGGCTTTGCAGTGAGTACTGTGCTTTTGGGGGGGCGTTGCTCAACTGCTGCTCTGCAGCGTTTGTGGGCACAGCCGGCTGGCTACAGCAGAGAAGCATGTTTTGAACCTCCTGTTGCACTTAGATCATGAGAGCATCAAACCATGCTCCCCCGCTTGCTTTGCGCTCAGATGCTTCGGTGCGCCATTGCAATAGCGCACACATATTACATCTTGAACTAAACAATGAGCACGCCTGCTCCTCCCATTGCTGCCTCATCACAGATGCTTGCAGCGCGGCAGTGCAAGAGCGGCTACTCCGGCGTGAAGGCCGACATGTGGGCTGTCGGCATCCTCATGTTTGTGATGCTGCTGGGCACGTTTCCCTTTGACCATGACGAGGCCCACGACCCCAACAGCGCAGAGGCAGCCAACGAGGTGTGGCTCAAGCAGCAGCAGCAGGGCTGGCGCAAGCACCCGCGCGCGGCTGACGTGCTGAAGCGGCGCGTGCTGTCGGAGGCGTGCTGCGACCTGATGGATCGGCTGCTGGAGATGGATGAGGTGAGAAAGAGGTTCATATGTATTTGGGGCGTTCTGTGTTGTGTTCAAGACATATGTGTTCAACAGGTGTGAGGCGTGCTGTGGGAGGAGTGCTGCAAGCTGCTGGACAGGCTGCTTGAGATGGATGAGGTGACAAACAACTTCCTCTGTGTTTAGGGCATTTTGTGTTGCGTTCAAGACACGTGTGTTCCAGAGGTGGCATGCTGTTGGAAGAGTGCTGTGACTTGATGGACAGGCTGCTGGGAATAGATGAGGTGAGACGCACCAGGGCACCAGGGCAGTACCTGTACTGTATCCGTGGTAGTGATGTGTGCGGCAAGCAGTGTGTTGGTATGATGCAAGCGCTGCCAGGAGTGATTGGGGTAGGATTGTTTCGATGCGTCAGCACACCTCTGTAGCTGAATCCTGCTGCGCTGTGGTGAACATAGCACCACATCTCAGCCTGCTCTGTGGTATCCTGCTGCAATGCTTCCCGCTTGCAGGACAAGCGCGTCAGCACAGCTGATGTGCTGGCGCACCCCTGGCTGTCCATCCCGCTCACCTCAGAGCAGCAGGACTCCTGGGCACGGCTGCAGGAGGAGCAGGCCATCCTAGACAGGCAGCTGCAGGCAGCCAGCAACCCGCGCCTGGTGAGTGCTTGCGTAGCGGGGCGAGTATCACTCGTACAAGCAATATGGGGCCGGCCGGCGCTTGGCAGTAGCTATCATGGAGAAGTGGTGGCGGTGCCAGCTGTTTTGATGGGCTAGCCACAGTGCTTAGCCACAGTCAATGCTGCACAGGACAGGCAGCTGCAGCCACCAACCTACGGCTGTTTGTGACATGCTTGGTGTTGGTCCCTCACTCGCAACCGCTACAACCCTGTCTGTTATTGTACTAAAGCCTGCCGGCCCATCTCTCGTGTCGCATCCGCAGCTGCAGGCCAACATGCGGCGGGATGCCATGTTTGCCATGATGGCAGTCTCTGTTTCGCAATCGCCACAACACCTTTGTTATGGCACCCAAGCGTGTCGTTCTGTCCCTGTTGCTGCATTCATTTCTGCAGGCCACGATGCGGCGCGAGGCCATGTTTGCTAGGATGGCAGTCTCTCTCTCGCAGCCGCTACAGCCCTGCTTGTCGTTGCACTGAAGTGTGTCGGCCTATCTCTCTTGCCGCATCCGCATCTGCGTCCACATAATTGCAGGCCAAGCTGCGGCGTGAGGCCATGTTTGCCATGATGGCAGTCTCAGCCAAGCCACCCGGCCCCTCCCTCATCCCAGGACCCAGCAGCCTCGCCTCTGCAACATCAGGCAGCCTGCACGCTGCACTCGCAGGCAGCGCCAGCAACCGCTCAGACACCAGCATCGCAGCTGCAGCAGCAGCAGCAGCTACTGCAACGAGCAGCATGGACGGCGTGTTAACCCCAGGGCAGCAGGTTGGGTCGCCAACGGGGAGTGCTCCCGGGTCGCCGTTTGCTGCTGCTTCGCTGTCGGGTGCGGCGTCGCCGCAGATGTCACCGCGGGATGCAGATGGCGTAGCGTCACCTGTGTCACCAGCATCACCTGCTGCAGCAGATACAGCAGCAGCAGGTGGTGATCAGCCAGGTGTTGTTGTAGATTCCTCAGAGTTCGCTGTAGGCAGTGCAGCTCACCCTGACATAAAGGAGGACACACAGCACTTGTCTTTTACAGAAGGTGAAGGGCTTCGCACTGCGTCGTTAGAGTATAAGGTGGAAGCCTACAGGCAGCAGGCACAGCAGATCCGTGCCGCGCGCATGGCAGCGGCCATGGGTGCTGTTGTTGAGGACGGCCAACAGCAGCAGCAGCAGCAGGCTGCTAATGGCAATGCATCAGCAGTGCGGCAAGCCAGCAGCCATAGCAGCCACAGCAGTGCAGCGCAGCCTGCCGCTGCTGTGCCAGCATCTGCAGCAGCAGCACCCGAACCGGCAGGCGGCTTGAGCAATAAATCCAAGGGCAGCAGTGCTGATGGTGCAGCAACAGCAGGAGCAGCAGCAGCACCGACTAAGCAGCGTAGCAGCAAGCTCTTGAAGTCTCCGTTTGCAGCAGTGACCAGCAGTGTGCTTGGTGTCTCTAAGTCGGGGTCAGGCTCTAGCAAAGAGTCTGCAGCTACAGCGGCAGCAGCAGCAGACGCAGATGCAGCAGCAGAGGAAGAGGATGAAGACGTGCCAGATGAGGTGTGGCGGCTGCCGCTTGTTAGTACGGCCGAACCGTCAGTATTCAAACTCACACCGGAGCTGTCAGTGGCAGCTGGGGCGCTGATTCGGCAGCTGCAGGGCAGTGGCAAGGTGCCTGGCAGGGGCAGGAGCAACAGGAGCAGCTGCCCTATGTACTAAAGGAGACACGACTGATAGCTTACGAGGCACTTGGATCACACACCGGCAATCTGCGCACGGTTGCGTGCGTTGTGTTGTGCGTTCATGAGATGCGGAGGCACAAGGACGCCTGCGTCAGTGATCGTACAATGCACTGTGTGCTGTGTACATTTGCTACACAAGATCAGTGCGCTGGACGGCTGGAGTTGCACTGCTGTAGACTGGGTGGCGTGACAAGTGCAGCGCTGTGCCCCCCCCCTCCGTCCCAACAGCGCGCTGGTGGCCACCCAGAGCTAGCTGATGTGCCATGCTGCTGTTTTTTTGTGGTTGCGCCGGAGTGGTGCTTGCAAGGGTGCGTGGTACTTGTTGACTGTTATGTCGTGTGTGCGACATCTGTGTGTGACTGTTTGATTCAGTGTTTGCTGTCAGTGGTGAGTTGTGTTGCCCAGCAGAAAGACTTGAACCGTAGCTGCTGCTGGCTCAGCACCCGCTGCTTCAGTCAGTCTTCGTGTTGTCACCTGTTGATTGAGTGTTGCAATTTATTCATGGGTCGCTTGGCGTGTGTTTGAATGCCGCTTTGCATTTCATCTGCGTTTGTGTGCTGAGTGCATGCTGGTGGCCACGCTACCCGGCCTGAAACCGTATCAAACATCATGGCTGTCAAACCTCCTTCAACACGTTTGGGACTTGACTGCCAGTGGGATTGCAATGCACGATGTGCTATGAGGCGTGTGTGTGGTTGCAGGATCGGCAGAAGGTGCGCATCTGCAAGCCGACATGCTAGCAACCAGCAACTGTGGGCCAGCCATTCAACAAGAGAGCGCGCTACCTGGTTGCTTTGACGTGCGATAGGTCATGTCGTATGAGCATCTGCTGCAATTCGCATTGATTTGGTGCCAGCTTTACGCGCACTGGCAACCTGCACTGCAGCTCAACACTGCAATTGCCTCGGCTGCCATTCTCCGTGTATGTCGTATGTCACGCATCAAGCTGTTATTGGCGTGCCAGCTATTGCTGGTAGTGGCCAACTCTTTGATTATATGATATGTTATCTGGTTTGTGGCGAGCACACGTGCGTTGACTAGCACCTTTGATGTTTACCTTTTGTGGTGCCCCATGAGCAGGCAGTCAGACCCGATAGTCTGGCTGCAGCCGGCTGAGTGTGCAATTTGTGGTTCGTCACTCCTTCATACCTCACAACTTGATCCTGCAGTCCTGCTGCAAAATCATTGCAGTGCATTTATGTATGTACACGGGTTCGTTTACGCACAGTTGTGTTCGCAAGCATTTGACATGTGCCGCTTCAAACCATGTGATGAGTGTGCCTGGATGTCGTGGGCTGTGTGCTTGGAGCAGTAGCTGTACATGGCACCTTCTCATGTGTTGCGGATTCAATGTTTGCTACAACTGCCAGCTGTATGTATGTCTGCTGGTTGGTATGCAAACAGTGTGCGTTGACTATCAGCGATCCTTGGCGTTGCTGCAGCACGTCATGTGATGAGCGTGCCTGGATGTCGTGGGCTGTGTGATTGGCAGGAGCGTGTGCACGGTGCAGCGCTGCTGCCACTGCTGGCATTGGTGGCCTCATCGGCGTCGACTGCATGCTTGAATGCACTGCATGCAGTGCATGAACGAAGCCTACAAGACGTGTAGTTCATTGTTTGGTGTGCACCACCGTTGCTGCTGCTGCTTTGAGCCATCATGCCAATGCGGCAGTTGTGCAACACGACTGGGGTCTCAACTGGGCAGCCTCTGCGACAATGCAGCTATACTTGTCTGACAACTGTAACAAGGTTGACCGACACTGGTTCAAAGGAACTACGACGTGCGATCAATGTGGTGGCCGGCCCGGCAGATCTAACACGTGCGTGACCGACGGAAACTGACAAACCTCGGATCAACAGATACCCTTCACCTGGAATGCTGGTGGTAGCAGAGTGCGTTTGGTCCACACAGGCCTACGTATGCGGTAGTGTCATCAAGCGTTGTGATCTTAGCAAAATCGGCTTGCCAGTTGTTCCGCAAGCCGCCTGCCAGTGCCCTCCACACGGCCTCTCGCAGCAGCAGCGTCCCACTTCTGACTTGCCAGCTGCGACAGCGTTGAAAGCTATCAGAACCTGGTCTACCTGACTGGACGAAGGCACGCCGCTGCTGTTTCCCAGACTGTCTGTAAGCAGTGCTGCAGCAGTGCAGGTGAGGGATTCACTCGCCAGCTTGCACCGCTTGCCAGCCATTCGTCACACCGCACGACTTGGAAACTATGCACGCGGGTCTCTATGGCCGTTTCACCCAGCCGCTGTTGCCAGCAGCCAACCTATACAGCGCACATGGGTCGCCTCAAGTCCAAGTGTCAACTGCCGTACTGCTGCTGCTGCTGCTGCACGCTCACAACAACGTCCTTGCCATCACTTGGCTATGCTGCAGACGTACCTGCTTAGGTGTATTTCAGCGTGAAGTGCCATCATCAGCAACATGAGCGCGAGTACTCTACCAACTCTGCTGCTGGCAGCAGCGCCCGCAGTGCTCCTGCTGGGCATCGCCCCTACAGCAACAGCCAGGCCATGCAGGGCCAGCACGCTTCTGGACAAGGAGCAGGCTGCTGCCATCCGCGCTGTGCTGGCGCAGCACATCTTCCACGTGCCTGAGCCCCAAGTGTGACGCGCACAGTGTGATTTACAAATTATCCAAAGAGCCCTGCATGTTTAAAGTAAACAACAATACATTGTTTGTGGCACGCACGTGCAGCGAAGCCTGCATGGCACTCATCATGCAGCTCTATCTTTGCTGTGATCACCAGTCTCTACTGGCAACTCAGTGCCAAGCAAGCCAGTGCTGGCCGCCGACACTTTCGAGTTGGCAACTACTAGCTAAACAAGTTCAACTGACCAAAGGCCAGCACACAGGTGGCATGCCGTGTTGTGTGCCACAGGGCGTGCTGACCAGCAGTACTAGTTGGTTTGTTTGGTGACTGTGTTGATGGAAGCTGTGCTGCGCTTTCTGCATAGCACCAAGGCCACCTGCAACGATAGACTTGCTCGAGGCCAAACAGCATGCCATGCCAGCGTTGCATGCGTGTGCATTGCATGAGGGGTCAGGTGTCTCTGATTCCTTGCTTGCTTCCGCTAAATGGGAGTGCTGCTGCTAATATAGCATGCCATGATGCTCACAATTGGACCATACGCTGCGCTTCCTCCCTGCTGCCCCTATGCACATGGTGCCACAGGTGTCAAGTGTCGGCGGGCTCAACCCAGCAGCTGGAGGCCAACTCTCCGCAACATTCCTGGCTGAAGGACCCGCGTTCAACAGCCGCAGCGTGCTGGGAAACTGCCAGAACAACATCCCGGCCATGTTTGGCAACAGGCTGGTGTACGGCAGCCTGCACAATGCAACGGCGCAGCAGGTGCATGTTGCTGTGGGCAAGGGCGGGTACTGGCTTGAAGTGGTTGAGGGGGTGAAGAAGGCAGAGTGCGCACCAGCCTAAGGTGTGCCGTAATACGGCGTGTATACCAACCTTGTGTCTGGGCATGTGCAGTTTACTTGGTGCATTGTACACAGAACCGAGCCTCTAACAGGCTGTTGCTGGGCATGTGCAGTTTACTTGGTGCAGTGTACAAGTCAATATGGTGTTTACACTGTGCAGAGAGCCGCTTTCATTTGAAATGCAAGTTAGCTGGTTTCGTCATGCAACAGGTCTTGTTGCAATGATTGGGTAGAATATGTGGCGTGTCGGATGGCGTGCGCCCCGCATGTGTGAGTCTGTTGTATCACAACACATGTGGTGCTGCGCGTTGGCACCGTCAGGGCTTGCACTGCTTAGACCCAATCTGATTCGACGATTTATCTTGGGGCTGGCTGCAGTACCTGTACCGTTGAACCAGTGACGCTGTGAAAATCCAACGCGCATGTTTGCAACTGGCTGCAGTCTTCATGCATCGTTGCAACAACTGCTGAGCAGTTCTGAAAGTACTACGCTCTTACTGTGCAGCGTCATGTTTCTGACCAGGCTGAGTACAGTGTTAGATAGTAGCTCTGATTGTCATGCATGTGCTTTTGTAGCTGTCACGTGGTGCTATATGTGTCTGGGACCTTCAAATGTGTTGTCGAGGCTATGATAGCCGCATCAAATTGATTTCAGGCTGAACTGACATTACTACCCTTGCTTGTTTGTATACCAGGTGTACATGCCATCTACTGTGTATAGTCTGTACCAGTATTAGCTGAAGGGTTCAATCATCAAGTTGATGTCGAATGCCTTATGTTTGTCGACGGCTTTGCAGTCTACTACTTGTGCTGGAAAGGGACCAGCTGCTAGGTCCAGCTGGACATCACTGTGCCCCTTTATGCTTGGTCACCACCGGCAGTGTGGGGGCCCCCCAATTATTGTTGTGTGCGCCGCAAGTTGAATGCAGGCTTATTTGGGGGGGGGTTTGCAGTGAGCTGCTAACTGCAACATCAGCACTCGATGTGCGTTGCCTGAGGGTTGGTGCGGGCTGATGAAGTTGACCGCTGTGAGGTTGCCAACCGTTGGCAAGTTTGGAATGGTTGCCTGATGTGCTGGCACCGTCCAGTGCCACAGCACAGTGTGTACCAGAAGCAAGTGATTGCACCTCCAAGGTTTGGGGCATCCTACGTGTTGTGGGGTACGTCGAGTTCATCGTTGATGGACAACACATTACAAACGGTTTTCAAGTTGAACTTCATTCACTGGCTTCTGTCTTGGAGCAAACGGTCTGTTACCGAACACGATTTTCGCGACGTGATGTCGACACTCTAGTTCATGTAGTTTGTTTACAGCCCATTGCGCGTTGCACAATGCCATGGTACAGCATAAGACTGTTTCCTGAATACAATGTGATGCAAGCGTGGAAAACTCACAGGGCGCAACCTGGGGCCCGAGGCTGCAGCAGCAAATACAAAGCAACTGGTAGGGCGTGCAAACGTGGAACAAGATCATTGGCCATTGGCTTCAAGCTAACCAAATTTCAAATTTCACATTGCACAACCAACTTGGCCTTCAGCCAGGTGACAGATGCACCACCACTTGCCCGCTGACAGGTGCCCTGCAAACAGGACACCGCAGCGCCCCACCATCCTTGCCTGCTGCTGCCTGCTCTACCCCTTTCCGCACACACCCTGCACAGTACAGGAAGTGCATGCACGGCATCAGCACTGTATCCCGAGGCTGCTCAAAGCAGATCTGGCACATTGTCGCCTGTTCAACTTTCTCCTGCGCATCTTTCAGCGCTTGCTGCACTGCTGCTGCCGCTGCCTGCTGGCTCAACCGCTGCTGCACCTCCTGCTGCACCTGCTGCTCCGCTAGCAGCAGCCTCTCCTGCAGCTGCTGCGCTAGGTGCTGTGCTACTCCTAGCTGCACTGCCTGCACTCGCAGCGCAGCAGCAGCAGCCTCTGCTGACTGCTGGTGCAGCTCAAACGCCAAGTTCAAGTTTGCTAGAAGTTGCTGCGCTGCTGCCAGCTGGCTGCTGGCGATGCTGCAGTGCAGGTTCTGCAGCGCTTGCTGCACAGAGCCTGCACCTCCACCAAAAGCTAACACCCCAGGACTGCTAGGCGGCATCCCAGCAGCAGCAGCAGCAGCAGAGGAGCTGCCTGCACCACTTTGGCATGGCGTAGTGCAGGACTGCAAGGGACTGCTGATGCCACAGCCGCCGCCAAAGATACTGCTACAGCCAAATCCTCCTCCGGCTGCTGCTGCTGCTGCTGCTGCTGATAGGTCGATTCCAGACACACTAGCACCTAACCCCTGCTGCTGCTGCAATGCTGCCGCCAGCAATGCATCATCTGCTGCCAGCTCAGCAAACGCCATCAGCAGCTGCCGCCCAGCTGGCCTGCCCATCAGTGCTGACACAGCAGCTCCGTACGGCCCAGCAAGCACAGTAGAGAGGCCCCCAGCACGCACAGCACACAGCACGGCAGCCAGCGGAGGGTAGGCCTGCTGCAGCGCCAACAGCACACTGTTACTGCAGCCGCTGCTGCTGCTGTGTGGGTGAGCACTGGGCTGAACAGGGCCGAAGCCAGCTGCTGCTGCCGCTGCTGCAGCTTGTTCAACTTGCGGGCTGGTCTGCTGCTGGTGCTGTTGATGACCAGGGCTGTCGGCATCTACTGACAGAGCAGCTGCACCAGCAGCAGCGCCTGCAAGGGCGAAGCTGCCATGCCTGGCAATCTTGCTACCTCGCTGCTGCTGCTGCTGCAAGCTGCCGCATTGGCCATCACTGCCAGGCTGTTGCCGTTTGTGTGTGATGAACGCTGCCTGCGCCATCTCTTCATCGCAGTCAGCTGCTACAACCCCTGCTGCTGCTGCTGCTGCTGTACCGTGTGTTGAGATATCAGTGCTACAGCCATGCTGCCGCTTTGCTGCGCAGCCAGGGGCCACAGGATCGGCCTGCTGTGCATCTGATGCTGCTGAGGACCTCTTCCGGCCCTGAAATGCAGCAGCAGACGTTGCTGCTGGTGCTGCTGTTGCTGCAGTCGCTGCCGCGTCGTTGCTCACGCCAGCAGCAGCAGCAGCAGCAGGATTGTCAGCAGGGGCTGCAGTGTCGCCCACACTGTTGCTTCTGCCTGCACAAGCTGCCGCTGCTTCTGCAGCCCGCTTCTTGGCAGAGCTTGGCCAGTACCACTGCTGCTGCTGTGCATCATCACCAGCAGCAGCAGCAGCTTGCCCTAGTCGCCGCTTGCCACCACTGCTGCCTGCTCCTGCCTGCTGCTGCTGTTGGTCCTGCTGCCAATGGTTTGTGTGGCCCTGATCATGTGCTGCTGGCCCCGTTGCTGCTGCTGCTGGTTGCTGTGCAACAGCCTGATGCTGCTGCTGCTGCTCACTGAACAAGCACGAGAGGGGTGGCGCTGACGGTTCATCCTCTGCTGCCTGCCCTGGCTGAAACCCTTGCATGCCTGCAGCAGCAGCGCCTGCCTCACTTGCTGCTGCTGCAGGTGCAGTGCTGATGTTGGCGTTGCGTCCAAAGCGAACAGCTCCAGCTGCAGAACCAAGCTTTGCTGAATATGGTGCTACCCAAGCAGCAGCACCAGCACCAGCAGCAGCCGCACCTCCAGCCGCATCTGCAACCTCTGGCCAATGCCGCTTCGCACCTGCTGCTGCTGGTGCAGGTGTTGTGGCTGCTGTGCTTGCTGCTGTCTGCAGTAGGCTAGCCCAATGCTGGAGATGTTGCAGGGTAGCTGGGTCAGCTCCTGCTGTAGCAGATCCTGCTGCTGCTGGCGAGGTTGCCGCTGCTCCTGCTGCTGGTGCTGCAACACCTGCAGGTGCAGATGTATGCTGTGGTTGCTGCGGCTGGGGGGCTGCACTTGCTGCGGCTGCTGCTGCTCCTGTGAGGTCAAGTTCTGGGGGTAGATCCCAGCCAGCCTCTGGTACTGTCGCTGCAGCCGCAGCAGCAGCAGCAGCAGCATAGCCAACAGGGCTGGCGCCAGACGATGCACTGCGTGGCTGCTTGCTTGCTGAGCGCTGCAGCAGGCCCAGCATGCGTTTAGCCGACTGCGAGGGGGAAGTGCCCAGACCTGCTGCTGTTCCTGCAAGCGATGCTGCTGCTGCATAGCTGCCTGCTGCGCCATAATTGCTGCTGCTGTTGTTGTTGAGGCCGCTGCCGCTGCCAAGCCCTGCACCCAGCCTTGTAGCGCCTGCTGTACCGCTGCTGGGTGCGCTGCCTCCACCAGAGTTGGACCTGCTCCTGAGCAGGAAGGGGCTGCAGGGGGAGTGCTGCCGGGCTGCTGCCTGCAGCAGCAAGGTGCAGCGGGGCCTTGGGTGAAGGGCAGACGCATACTGCAGTCGTGTGAGAGTGCCTGTCTTGCAGATTTGCCGTTACAGCAGCCACAGGGAGGCTGCTGTGACTTGCGTCAAGTATAGGTGGAATGGGTGATTGTGAACATGCAGCTGCTGCCTGTGGTAGCCGACCATGACAAGGCCGAGGCAGTTCATATATGCACAGCAGGTGCAGCTCCATCAGCTGCTGGTGCTGCCTGAGCTCTTACGCACCGTATGAGCAGCAACATGCGGGGGCCATGGCATCCGTGCTCCCTCATCTACACGTGAAGCACATCACGGGTGAATCACATCGGGCAGAGCTTGCTGTGTAGAGTGCTGTTGGCCAAACGGTAACATAGGGCTCTTGTAGCCTGGACCTGGACCTACGGCCTGCTGCTCTCACCTGGCTCTGTCTCGGAGTCTGAATCGTCTGATGGTGCGCGGTACATACTTGCTACAGCAGCAGTTCCTCGGCAATTGCCAACACTCTTTCGCTATGCAGGCTGTTCATTGGAGCCTCGTTCTTGCCTGAAACCTCACGATCAAATTCAACAGGTGATCAAGGCAGCTTTCATAATTGGCGGTTGTGTCTGCTGCGGCTGCGGTGCTATTGTGAAGCCAGCCAACACAGGCTACCATACTGTGAATATACCGTGACCATTTAATAAATGCCAATGAGGCAAAGCAAATGACTACAATCATTCCTCTCTGCACACGATGATGACATGGGCTCGCCATGCAAGGCACTCAACCCTCCACAGTGGTTCTACTGCATGGGCTGTTACTGCTGCTAGTCAGGCTGATGAGCAATAGCAAGGTTTCAGCACTGCTACCTGTACACGGTAGTCAGGTGGTTCGTCAACCTGCCAGGCTGGTCTCATGCCTCTTTCAATGCAGGCAGTGCCTTTGCACGCTGGCACAATGTGTTCGTTCGTTTGTTTGGCAGGACTGCACTTGACTTTCTTTGGCAGTGTCGCCAGGAGTGCGGATGTTGCACTGCAATGCAAGCATGAGCAACGCGCAGGGCCAGTCTTTTTCCGAGCTTGGAGCAAACTTCATCAACCCATGATATCAAAGCCATCGCCAACACTTGCGAAACCCCTTAACTGCTGCTGCTGCTGCTGCTGATGTTGTACAAAACCTTGCTGCTGCTGCTGCTGCTGCTGCTGGTACACTGACACCTGCTGTGCTACGTATCCTGGGTATGGGTTCTGCTGCTGCTGCTGGTGCTGCAGCCCAGATCCGCCTCCGAATGGCTGCTGGACGTTCACAAAAACACATGGCTGCTGCTGTTGCTGTAATTGCGGTGGCATTGCCCCGGCACCGCCATCCTGCAGCATGCCCACATAGCTGCCGCCACCCACTGAGCCTGGGCCTTGAGGCTGCATCATCTGCTGCTGCTGCTGCAGATGTAGTGCCGGCCCCGGCTGGAAGAACAGCACAGGCGAGGTGTTCGGCTGAAACGAGAACGACACCGACTGCTGCTGTGGCGCGTACTGCACTTGCTGCGGCTGCATTGACATCTGCGCCTGCTGCTGCTGCAGCCCTTGCATGGCTAGTGACATCATTGGCAGCGAGCTTTGCATCGCCGTGGATGAGCCCTGAACCACCAGCATAGGAACAGAGCCCTGCTGGCCCCCGCCGCCGTACCCTGCTGGCGCCACCTGCAGCCGCTGCTGCAGCTGCTGCGGAGGGTGCTGCTGCATCATCCCGCTGGACAGCTGCTGCTGCAACATGGGTGCACCTGGAACCTGCTGCTGATGATGCATAGGCACCTGCTGCTGCTGCTGCAGATTGCCACCAGCACCACTAGTCTGAGTGATGCTGTGTGGTCTGCTGCCTGCCAGCCCTTGCACCAGCTGCTGCTGCTGCCCACCAGATGCAACTGGCACGGGTGGCCCAACTGCTGCTGCCGCCGTGGCTGCTGCTGCCCGGGCAGCTGAGCCAAGCGTTATGGCCTGCTGCTGCTGCTGCCTAGGACTAACTACGCCACCTGCTGCTGCCGCTGCCTGCTGCAGCTGCGTGCGCGCAGGAAGGCGAATGACTAACGGTTGCTGCAGACGCTGCTGCTGCACCCCTGCCCCTTGCGCACGCACACCTGCACCAGCTGCTCCTGAAGCCGGCTGCTGCTGCTGCTGCTGTGCTGGCTGCTCCTCATCATCCGAGTCAAGGATCTCTATCACGTCCACGGCACCACCCGCCTTTGCTGGTGCCGGCGGCTTCCTGTCTTGCATCTGCGCAACCTCGCGCCTGAACAGCCTGCAGCAGCAACACAGGGAACGACGGCTGTGAGAGTTGAACCAAGGACGGAGAGTGCAGCAGGGCTTAGCCATGCTTTGGCAGTGGCAAACAAAAAACCATACTGCTGCAACCAGGCAGCAAAGAGCAGTTGCTGTCCAACACCACCAGCAGACATCTGCACACGCTACGTAAGAATTTTGACCTATGGTAGGTCGGCCGAAAGGTCTCTGTCCAGGCATGTACGCAACCACAACATTCTACCACGCGGTATCACAATGCAAGCAACGCCACTCACTCATCCTCGTCCTCATCGTCGCTGGCATCGCCAGCACCGCCAGCCGCACCCACAGACGCTGCTGCAGCCGCTGCTGCTGCCGCTGCTGCGCGCATGTCCTGTGCCTGCTCCAGCACTGACATGAAGGGCGCGCTGCTGCCAGCTGGCCGCCACAGCCCCTCGGGGTTGATCTCCACTTCGGTGACGTCAGGCAGGCCTGACAGCACACGCAGGATGTGCGTCAGGTAGCTGTCGACCTGCAAAGGCACAGCAGCAGCAGCAGCAGCGAAGCAAGCATAGTGAGCGAGGCAGCTGGTGACCCCAAGAAGCGGCGAGAAGCAACAGCAGGCAGATAGTCAACTGGCGCTCACAGCACGTCAAGCGCAGGCAAGTAGCGCGATCAACAAGCACGTCAAGCGCAGGCAAGTAGCGCGATCAACAAGCACGTCAAGCGCAGGCAAGTAGCGCGATCAACAAGCAGAGCTCGCAGCATGCAGCTGCAGGCAGGCATCCAGGCATGTGCAGGAACTCTTAACACAAAAGATTTTCGCTGCTGCAGTTGCTTGGCAGCAACAACATACGAGCAACAGCTATGCACAGTTGCGCACCTGCAGGCTCTGCACGCAGCTGGGCTTGCTGCTGTGCGGGTCCATCCACTTGCGTGTGCGCTGCGCCATGTCCAGGAACTGCTCCAGGTCAAACGCAGAGGGCGCAGCGCCAGCAGTGTCCACAAAGCGTGCGGCAGTAGCCATGCGCGTGTGCATGTACGGGTCCTTCAGAGATACCACGGTGTTACCCATGATGACGTCATCGTCGTCATCAAGGCCGTCGCCACCTGCGTTGCCAACTGTTGCATGGCCGTTCGCTGCTGCTGCTGCTGCTGGGTTGGATGAGGAAGCTGCTGCAGCGGCGGCAGTGCTGCTGCTGCTGCTGCCGCCGCGCATGTGGCGCCGCACACGCTGCACTGCTGCCTCGAGCGCCTCTGGTTGCTTCATGAGCGCCTGCAAGCAGCGAACGACACAGACAACAGCTCAGCAGATCCCACAAACAGTGCATGGCAGTCCATCTGCTGAATGCTGCAGGACCCCATGCCTGCTGCACTGGTGGCAAGCCTGAAGTAGATGCTGCTGCAATGGCTGTCACATGCCACCACCTGCTGCCTTACAAAGACGGCTACCCAGCAGATGGTTTAAAGACGCCTGTATCACAAACCCAGCTGCACAACACACGCCACACACTTCAGTGCAGGGTGCACAGGGACACTGCAAACACACCTGACTTTTATCTGAGCTGAATGATCGTGCGGCACTGAATGGTATGCAGTACAATGTCTACACTGAATGGTCTTGCTGACTCACCTTAACCTGCTCGCGTGTGCGGCGCCGCAAAATGGCCACCATGAAAAGGTACGGGTGGCTGGGCTCTGCATACGTCAGCTCCACAGACAACCTGAAGAAACCCTGGCAACACAGACAGGGCAGCACAAAGCAGCAGTACATACAGTCAGGGTTCAGCGCTGTGCATTGTAAGGTGGTCCACGTTCCTTTCATATGCACATGTCTGCGAAAAAAAGGCCGTGCAACGAGCCTGGCAGCACAGACATGCAAGCCACGCAGACGGGCGGTACACGCAAACACACGGTAGTAGAAGAGGGACTTCAACTCAGCATGAGCCAAAGACGCTGGAGCGGACAACATAGAAAGGCAAGCTGTACGCAAACAACACGACACTGGTTAGCGAATAAGCAGCCATGCCTGCATATGCCTACAGCCCCACCTGCGTGTTGGCGCCAGCCTGCAGCTCCGCTACCGCTCCCAAGTCATACGGCTGATCCCGTGTGTTCAGGCCCAGCTTGGATGTTGAGCCGCGCCCCGTGGGGTTGATGCGCTGGGGCTCTATGTGGGGTGCCTTGACCAGCAGTGATGCTTTGGTGGGCCAGTGGAAGCGGAACGGCACAGGGTCGTCCAGCTGCAGGCAGAACGCCTGCGCAGGTGGAGAAGCACACATGTTGTACAAGAGTTGGCTTGGCACCGGGAAGCAGGAGTACAACACCACAACGCAGCAGGGCACACACTGCATTGCTCTGTATGTGCAGCTGCGGCTCGTCTCAGCCAGCCTGCGGTGTCGCAGACAGTCCTGCAACTGCTTCGCGCAAGCCATGCAAGCATGAACACCAGACACACGCTGCTGCTGCTGCCACAGCACAACAACTGCCGTGTACCGAGCGACACACCACTCAGCCAGCCCACCTGCAGCTTGTACTCCTGCACCTTTGCCCGCAGCAGCGTGACCTGCTGCTTGCTCAGCATCAGCTCCAGCATGCCTGTGCTGCTGACCGGTACCTCCCCCACCACAGCGATTGGAATCCGCGTATGCGTCTGCTTGCCAAGCACTGGCCGCATCACCGTGGGGTCAAACAGCTCCCAGAAGGGGTCAGCCCGCGACACCCTGCAGCGCTCACAGAAGAACGCCTGCCGCTGCACAAGCGGCTGGCGCGTGACGCTGTCCAGTACCAGCTTCGCACCAGCGTGGCTAGGCTGCAGCTGCTGCTTGACGCACTCCGCATGCTGCCAGACGCCGCAGCAGGCGCCGCAGCATTGCAGGATCGGATCGCGCTGAATGCCTAATGCGCAGAGGCAGCGCACCTGAGCAAGTGCGAGCAGCAGCAGAGCACCGTCAAAGGAGGCTCGAAATGGCTTGCTACTAGGCTACCTTGCAGCTGCATGCCACCGTGCAGTACTCTTTACTACACAATGCGCGGCGCATCCTGTTCGACGGTTGCCCCCTATGTCTTGCATTGATGGTATGCACTCACCACCCACCAATAACCAACCGAACAATTGTGCAGTGGTTCAAATGCAAGCTGCTGCACCATCCCACCCCAGCCAGCACACCTGCGTGTTGAGCGGCCCTAGGCCCTCGTTGCCGTCTAGAAACCGGCCTATGACCTCATCAACTGGCAGCTCCTGATTATCCCACGTCTTCTCGCGAGGCTTGGCTGCTGCTGGCGCTGCTGCTGCCGGTGCTGCTGCAGCTGCCGCAGCAATCCGTGGCCGCTTGTTGGGGCCGCCAGCAGCTGCAGGAGCGCCCGCTGCTGGGCCGCGCTCCCGCGCTTCAAGCGCATCTATCTGCCTGTGTGCATGCTGGCTGCGATGGTTCTGCTCATCCACTTTGCGCAGCTGCAGGTACACAGCGTCAACGATGCGAGCTGCATTTTCAGCTTGCAGCTGGTTCACCACCCTGTGGCCGCTGGCGTTGCTGCAGCCCACATACACACCGGCAGGAGCGGCAAGGCATGCGCAGATTCGCCGTCAGTCACTGCGCAGCACAGCCTGACATGGTTGGCAAAGGCACTAGCGCAAGCATGCGCATTCCATGCATGCAGCACTGCAAGGACGCTTAGCAGGCTGGACATGCACAGCCTAGCGCACCAAAACATTATAAGTAGGCAAGACGACAACTGCCAGGAGCCTCGCCCACGGCCCTGCTGCCATCATCTGCTCATGCCGCATTGCTGCATGCGACTGCTGCTGCATATGCCAGCACTCACAGGCGAGCCACATCAGTGAAGAACTCCAGCAGGCGCGTAGTGAGTTCATCTTTGCGGCCACTGCGCGACAAGTTGAGCTTCAATAGCACCTCCTTCAACTGCTCCACTTTGAACAAGGCCACCTTGGCCTGTGGACAGGTGGCAGGTGCAGCACCACACAGGCAGGGCGAATGACGGAGGCAGCCACCACCCATTGTGAGCAGAAATGTAGTTGCACATGCATGTCAGTG
>CADDIJ020001833.1:0-11385 GCA_902809745.2 Tetradesmus lagerheimii | reverse complement strand
TCAATATGGAGAGACCCTGTGCTCAACGGATGGCCTCAATGGGCTACATTGTGTGCTCATCTTCTTTCGTCATGCGTTGACATTGTGCTCATTTTGGGGTGGCTCATACCATCTGAGATGGTGACTGGACCCACATGTAACTACTCTCTCTCATTGGCAGCTACCCTCCTCTGCGGGTGAGTGTGCTTCGGTGTGTGATGTGCGACTTCATCAGCAGGGATGAGAAGCATTTTGCTGAGAGAGGCATCCTGTTGCATTCATTGCTGTGCTTGCTGCTCGCCTGAAGGATGCACCCCTCATTCGCCGAAGTGTCCCTCTCAGTTGGGCCGCAACTGCCTGTAGACTAGCTAGTCATGCTGGAGAGGCGCCTCTGACACCTCTCACACCTCTCTCACACCACCTGCTGCTGCCTCTTGCTGCTGTGCACAGGATGCCGAGGCATACCGTACGACCTGCACTGATATAAATAGTTGGTATCAAAACCGGCCCCCGAAACTTGAGATGTGCCTGCTGCTGCCTCTCGCCGCTGCGCACAGGATGCGCTGTTCCTGCCATGCGGCCTGCAGCGGTATGAATAGCTGGTATAGAAACCGGCCCCCAAGCTGACACTTATCTGCTACTGCCTCTTGCCGCTGCGCACAGGATGCGCTGTTCCTGCCCGGCGGCTCACTTTCCATTGTTGGCGACTGCCTGGACATGCTGGGGCAGCCGCTCATCCCTGTGCTGCTGCTGGTGCTGCAACTGTCTAGTCATGCTGGCAGTGGAGAGGCTGTGCAAGGCCTCTGTAACACCCACCTGCTGCTGCCTCTTGCCGCTGCGCACAGGATGCCGGGTCACATCGTACGGCCTGCACCTGTATGCCATAGCTGGTATCAAACTGTCCCGCGACCTTGAGACGTACCTGCTGCTGCTGTCTCGTCGCTGCGCACAGGATGCGTTGTTCCTGCCGGGCGGTTCACTGTCCATTGTCGGCGACTGCCTATAGACTAGCTAGTCATGCTGGCGGTGGAGAGGCAGTGGAGAGGCCTCTCACACCCCTCTCTCTCACCTTTCTCACACCTCTCTCACACCCACCTGCTGCCTCTCGCCGCTGTGCACAGGATGCGCTGTTCCTGCCAGGCAGCTCGCTGTCGATTGATGGTGACTGCCTGGACACGCTGGGGCAGCCGCTCATCTCTGTGCTGCTGCCGGTGCTTGGTGCTCACCCAACAAAGTGCACTTTTCATTCGTCCAAGCGCCCCTCTCCAATGGACCGCAACTGTCCAGTCATGCTGGAAGTGGATAGGCCTGTCTCACCCCCACCTGCTGCTGCCTCTCGCCGCTGTGCACAGGACGCGCTGTTCCTGCCGGGCGGCTCGCTGTGCATTGTTGGCGACTGCCTGGACATGCTCGTGCAACTGCTCTCCAACGGGCCGCAACTGTCTAGTCATGCTGCTGGCAGTGAAGAGGCCTCTCTCACAGCCACCTGCTGCTGCCTCCCGCCGCTGCGCACAGGATGCAGGGTCATATTGTACAGGCTGCACCAGTATGCATAGCTGCTATCCAAACCGACCCCCAAGCCGACACTATCTGCTGCTGCCTCTCGCCGCTGCGCACAGGATGCGTTGTTCCTGCCGGGGGCTTGCTGTCCATTGTTGGCGACTGCCTATAGACTAGCTAGTCATGCTGGCAGTGGATAGGCCTCTCACACCCCTCTCTCACACCTCTCTCACACCACCTTCTGCTGCCTCTCGCTGCTGCGCACAGGATGCGTTGTTCCTGCCGGGCGGCTCGCTGTCCATTGTTGGCGACTGCCTATAGACTAGCTAGTCATGCTGGCAGTGGAGAGGCCTCTGACACCCCTCTCTCACACCTCTCTCACACCACCTGCTACTGCCACTCGCCGCTGCGCACAGGATGCGTTGTTCCTGCCGGGCGGTTCGCTGTCCATTGTTGGCGACTGCCTGGACATGCTGGGGCAGCCGCTCATCCCTGTGCTGCTGCTGGTGCTGGGCGCCAACTTGGCAGCAGGCCCCGGGCCTGGCCACCTGCCGCTGCGCACAGGATGCCGGGTCATACCGTACAGCTTGCACGGTTACGAATACCTGGCCCCAAACTGACACGTACCTGCTGCTGCCTCGCCCTGCTGCGCACAGGATGCCGGGTCATACGGTACGGCCTGCACCGGTATGCATAGCTGGTGTCAAACCGGCCCCCAAAACTGACATGTGCCTGCTGCTGCCTCTCGCCGCTGCGCACAGGATGCGCTGTTCCTGCCGGGCGGCTCGCTGTCCATTGATGGCGACTGCCTGGACATGCTGGGGCAGCAGCTCACCAAAAGGATGCACCCATCAACCGTTCAAGCACAGCAATGGCCGCAACTGCCTAGTCATGCTGCTGGCAGTAGAGAGGCCTCTCTCACACCCACCTGCTGCTGCCTCTCTCCGCTGCGAGCAGGATGCGTTGTTCCTGCCGGGCGCCTCGCTCTCCATTGTTGGCGACTGCCTGGACATGCTGGGGCAGCCACTCATCCCTGTGCTGCTGCTGGTGCTGGGTGCCAACTTGGCAGCAGGCCCCGTGCCTGGCCACCTGCCGCTGCACTCTGTGCTGACTGTGGTGGCCACGCGGCTGGTGCTGCTGCCGCTGCTGGGGTGTGCGGCTGTGCTGGGGGCGCAGAAGTCTGGGCTGATCGACATGCAGGATCCGCTGGCGTTGGTGGTGATGATGGTGGCATGGAGCACTCCAACAGGTGCACATGCAATTCGAACACTTGAACCGTTCTGCCCTGTTGCCACACAGTGTTTGGGTTGGTTGGGTAGTTGTTGCTGTGGTGACGGAGGTGTCCGTCTGCCTGTGGGCTGTCTGTTGGTGTTGTGGCAGCAGGCGGGGCTGATTGACAGGCAGGACCCGCTAGCATTGGTAGTGATGATGGTGGCATGGAGCACTCCAACAGGTGCACATTCAATTCAAACAGTGGAAGCGTTGTTGGCATACAGCTTTGGGGATGGTTGAGTAGTGGTTGTGGTTGTGACGGAGGTGTCTGTCTGGCTGTGGCTTTCTGTTTGTGTTGTGGCAGCTGTCTGGGCTTGTTGACATGCAGGACCCGCTGGCATTGTGGTGCTGTTGGTGGCATGGAGCACTCCAACAGGTGCGCGTTGTTCAAAAAAATTTCCTGTTGCCATACAGTTTTTGGGATGGTTGGGTGGTTCTTGTTGTGGTTGTGACAGAGCTGTCTGTCTGCCTATGGGCTGTCTGTTTGTGGTGTGGCAGCATTGTGGGCATGAGGCTGGCATGCAGGACGCGCTGGCGTTGGTGGTGATGATGGTGGCATGGAGCACTCCAACAGGTGCGCGTTGTTCAACTGCTCTCCCCTGTTGCCACACAGTCTCAGGGATGGTTTAGTAGTAGTTGTTGCCAACAACGGTGGCACCGTCGCCTCAGAGGTGTCTGTCTGCCTGTGGGCTGTCTGTGTTGTGGCAGCAGTGTGGGCATGAGGCTGGCATGCAGCACCCGCTGGTGTTGTGGTGATGATGGTGGCATGGAGCACTCCAACAGGTGCGCATTCAATTCAGACAGTTGGACCGTTCTGCCGTGTTGCCACACAGTGTCTGGGATTGTTGGGTAGTTGTTGTTGTCGAGAAGGAGGTGTCTGTCTGCCTGTGGACTATCTGTTTGTGTTGTGGGCAAGGGCTGAAATGCAGGACCCGCTGGCGGTGGTGGTGATGTCAGTGATGATGGTGGCATGAAGCACTGCAACAGGTGCGCGTTGTTCTACTGTTCTGTCCTGTTGCCGTACTGATTTTGGGACGGTTGAGTAGTTGTTGTTGTGGTTGGAACGGAGGTGTCTGGCTGCCTGGGGCTATCTGTCTGTGTTGTGGCGGCATTCAATGCTCAGTGGGCATTATGCAGGCATGCAGGACCAGCTGACGTTGTGGTGATGATGGCGTTGTGGAGCACACCCGCAGCTGCGCCTGTGAGGCACATTGCTTCCTTTACTGCGACTCACAGCGTTCAAGTTGAATGTACTCCCCTCACATGGTTGCTTCGCCTGTGGTGAATTCGGGTGCTGCTTGGACACTGCGCAAGCAATTCATGACCTGTTGCTGCTGGTCAGTCCATGGACTGATGCTGGGATCTAGTACCGACACTCTGCTGCGCTGCAACTGCTGCCTGCCTGCAGCTATCCTGGTGCACTCGCTGGCGTCCGTGCACCACAACGGGGAGGATGAGGTGTCCGCGCTGCTGTTCTGGGAGTACCTGGCATGCATCGTCACGCTGCCGCTGTGCAGCGCGGTGTACCTGTACCTCATCGGCTGCTGCATGAGCTATGCAGCATAGCTATATACACATGCGCTGTGCAGCCGCTGTTTTATGTTTGTGCGAGCGGCTTCAGTGACGGGCATCGTGCCTGTTCTGACAAAAAAGGAAGGCAGATCACGTGCTGCCCAGTAGCATGGCCCCAGTGGATGGCCACTGCATGTTCTTTGCAGCCTGATGTAGCCAAGCAACTGGATGTGTGGTGATGTTTTTGCGCATACAGCATGCTGTGCTTCAGCTGCCAGCAATTTACTTGCTGCACAGCCAGTCAGCTGGTTGAGCACAGCATAGGAGGTGTTTCGGGCAGCTGCCAAAGCCGCAGTGCTCTGCTGCAGGCGCATCGAATTCTGCACCGTAGCAATCTTCTGTATGTACCTGATGCAACCAGGCAGCCAACATCAGACATTTGCCAGTGTGCCCTATCGCAGCATGAGGCGCTACAAGCAATGCAGCGGAGGTGTCGTATTGCTCATAAAAGAAGCTAAGAGTTGTGCAGCTGTCGGTTCAGCACTATCTCCGGCTGGCGGCTGCTGTAAATCGCTAGCAGATGACCAAACAGTACCATGCTGCCAGGCAGTGCCTACTGTACTGAGCTCCACGTGCACACGTGCGCCAGCTCACGCACAAAGTTGCGGCGATCGCCGGTGAGAAACACGTCCACACTCTCGAGATGCCAGCCAGTGCGTTGATGATTGCCTCCAAAAAATCACTCAGATCAATTTCGTGTCCTTATTTGTGCGGTTCCTACATGATACCAGCAGCGGGTCTCCTAGTGTGTACTGCCACCTCAGCGTAACCTTTGGCGTTCAAGTGTTCGAGATCGCCTTAACGTTTGCAACACTTGTAAAACAACCCCGTCAACCCAGGCACAGTGCAATATCGGTCTGCCAGACGTCTGGAATAAACACTGGACATGAAGATGCCCTGCCTCTTCGCTGCTGCAGTTCTGGCAGCTGTCTTGATGCCAGTGCTGCTGGCAGTTGATGCAGATCCCTCATTTCTTCCCTCTTTTCCGATAACTGAAGGTCCTGTTGCACCTGCAACCCTGTCCCGGCCCCTCAGGCTGCTGCAGCAGGCCCAGATGTCAGCAGCAATGACAAAGTGTGCTGACGTGGGTGCAATGTTGGCCACTAGAAGTGCAACGCAGCGACATTGCGTGTGTTGAAGCATGCACGGCTCGAAAAAGAGATGTGGACAGCTGTGCACCACAGCAGCACCAGCTGACATGTCCTGATCAGTGCCAAAGATGCACGCGACTGCTAATGCTGTGTGTGCTGCATGAATGGTGCACGTGGTAGCAGCAATGTTGCTGTCCACTGCAGTGACAGGCCGAGTACTCTTGAACTGAACATCACACTCTTTTTTGGTTGCAGCCTGCTGGTCGCTTGTGGCAGGGCAAGTCGCAGTCACAGATCGAAGCTGAAGGCAAAGCTGCCTGCAGCAGCCAACAGGGCTGCTGCAGCTAACTGAAGAACTTCGCTGCCTGTGGGTGTGGCACTGCGCTTGTGATTATCCAGACGTTTTTTACTCAAACGGCTAACTTAGCCTAATGATTAGGCACACCACTGTTTGCTGCAGGCTGCAGGATGATTTTGTGCCGCACAGATGTGACTGCATGTGTATGCCATATGCAGTGCAATGAGCTGGCCCAGCTGGGCCAGCTGCAACAGTCACTGCAGTGCAGCTGCAGCAATGGTTCTGCCCATACACTTTGTGCCTTCTGCGCACATCGTGCATGATACTGCTCCGAGTGGTGGGATGGGCTGATGGCGTCAGGCAACAAGGAGAGCATCAACTTCCACACCTGGATGCTGCCAGCCTGCGGCATACCCTACAAGGGCGCAGGCTGCTAGGCTGTTCATACATGGCATATGCCCGATGTTTGCCAAACAGAAGATCTGAAACAACGTGGACCACTGGCAATAACTTACTGAGCCTGGCTGCGCGTTGCAGTTGCAGGCAAAGTGTAATGATCAGGATCGTGCCAGCACAAGCGGCTTGCACGCTCTGCGGGGCGGTATATAGGCCTGATGTACAGTGTGGGCCACGGGCAATAAGCGTGGCTGCGCATTGCAAATCGCAAGCCTTGCAAGCACAGTTTGCCGATCACATGGTACACGTTGCCGGCGGCTTGCACGCTCTGCGTGTGGTGAACATTTGCTTGGCAAGATACATACAAGTATCATCTACCCTCGCAGTAGGTGCATGCCGCCCAAAGGGTGCAGGCTGCTAGGCTGTTCATACATGGCATAGCCCGATGTTTGTTTCTGAAACAACGTCGGCTGCGGTGAATAAGCCACGGTGACTGCGCGTTGCGATTGCAAGGCCTGCAAGCAAAGTTTGCTGATCAGGGTGGTGCCAGCGCAAGCGACTTGTAGGCTCTGCTTGTGTGGAGCATGGTTACTAACCCGGGGCAAGATACATACATGCAACAGCTGCGTACCGCCACGGCAAAAGTGGCACAGTTCGGCGAAGTTGTTCATCACCTGGAAGATTGGTATGAGCTTGCATGCATTTACTGTTAACCGGATGACTGAGATGACGGTCTTGCGCCGCCGTCGGATGGCTCATTACTGCATCATGATGCATCCCACTTCAAGTCACTCGGAGTAACAGGAGCTCTTGAGCGGGCCGCTCTCGGTCAAGAATTGCATGAAGGTATGATGTTGCTTTTACCTGGAGTCCAGGATCCGCCTAAAACGTTCACTTCGCATATCTAAGATAGTCACCATGACGGCCGCCATCGCAATCAGAATCATAGCAGCCCCCGGCCTGGCTGCGCAGTGCTGCAATGCTTGAGGTGCGGTTCTGTTGCAGCAGTGGTCACATACTAGGCTTCCACCATGATACGCATCATGCTTGATGTAAGGTTGAAGGAATCGGAAGTTTCTAGAAGGTTCTGGATGTTTCCAGAAGGTTCCAGATGTTTCCAGAAGTTCTAGAAGTCTCCGGAAGGATGTAGATGTTTCCGGAAGTAGTATGTTCTAGGATTGTCTAGAAGCTTCCATGGTCCAGAATGTTCCAATTGTAGGCAGTTGAGGAGGCGTTGTAGGTTTTTGCCAAGGCTATAAATAGAGGGGGCCTCTCCTGACTCAACAAGAAGTATTCACTCAAGAAGTCTTTCCATCAGACCTCCCAAATCCTCCTAGTCTCGTCTATTGTGTGAGCCTTCCCTTGGTAACTAACTGAGCCTTCTATACAACTACGGCCTACGTCGAATCGCTATAGAAGACCTTAGTTGCCAAAGGACCCGCCGTCAAGGCGTGACAAGTGGTAGCTGAGAGTATCTACGAACACCGTGGAGTCCTGGAGATTCTACAAGCTTCCGGCATATGCCAGGCAAGTACAATCCGGAGAAGCCTGCACCCAAGGTGAAGTTTCTGGAGCCTCCCTCGCACCCAAGCGCCGCCAAGTTCCGGACAACCTTTGAGCTCAACAGCGTGGAGTTCGTCACTTCTACTCCTATCCGGAACCTTCCTGCCAAGACCGACTACCATTGCCTTAAGCCTTCCACTAACATCAAGAAGCACCCAGCCAAGAAGGTTCCTAAGTCTTCAACCTACTCTCCGCGCATCCGGAAGATTCTCAACAACATCCTCACCATGCCTCAGCCCACGCCCGTGAAGCCCCAGTGCTTCAAGAAGCAGGTGCGCAAGCCAATCCATTTTGAAGACGTTTGTGAGCTCATTCGGGCAGCCCAGGCGGCAGAGCACCGCGCACATCAGGAGAAGCTCCGGAATCTTCTTCACACGGCAATTGAGGAGCACATCACTAAGGAGGCCAAGGCCAAGGGCGTCTCTGATTGTGAGTCCGCTTGCTAAGCAGCCATGGAGGGATCTGGAGTGTCGCCGGAGATGTTGGCCTTACAGCAGCAGGCGGCTCAGCTTCAGCACGCGCTTCAGCAGGTGCTGCAGCAGCAGACCAGTGCTGTGCCTACAAGCAAGCTGAAGCTCCCCAAGCCACCAGAGACCAATGGCAGGCAGCCTTCCCTTGTCAATTGGTGCCAAAAGATGGAGACGTACCTTGCGGCCGAGGGCGCCAACCTCAGCAGCTCTTCCATTGTGACGGTGGCAGCGGCCTACCTCAAGGACTCAGCCCTCAACTGGTACCGCCAGCATGAGCAGGCTGTGGCGGTGGGCAAGGCTCAGCCCTACGCTTCTTGGGATGAGTTCAAGAAGGCCTTTATCGCCCGTTTCACCCCTGTTGACCCAGAGGTGGACGCGCGGGAGAGGCTTGACCGGCTCACCCAAACGCGTAGCGTGTTCGCCTATGCCCAGGAGTTCAACACCTACATGCTGGAGCTGCCGCACATGGACGAGAACGACCGCATTCATCGCTTCATCCGCGGTCTGAAGCCGGAGGTGCGCATTCACGTCAAGCTGCAGCAGCCAACCACGCTGCATGACGCCGTGGAGCTTGCCATTAAGGCAGACTCGATGGTGTGGGAGCGTGGTCGAAACGGCAACAGCCGCTTCGTCAACATGGGCAGCAACAACCGTGGAGCGGTTGCAAGGGGCGGACCGGCACCCATGGAGCTCGGAGCACTGGAGCCGCAGAAGCCCAGGAACCAGCCGCTCAAGTGCTTCTACTGTGGCAAGCCAGGGCACAAGCGGCGGAATTGCAAGAAGCTGCAAGCGTACAAGCGGCGTGATGGGGACACCTCTGCACGGTCAAACTGAAGGGCGCGTGCAGTAGTGTGGGTCGTACTGTGCGCATTGAGCAGGCTCAGCCCCGTGCGCCTGTGAGAGACTCACGCCAGGTAGAAGGCTCACAAAGGCCTAGTGAGCCTGGAGCATCCAGTGCAGCCCAGGGAAAAGCGGGTACCCGTCGTTGTGGACGACTGCGTGACTGTACCTACTGGCTGTTCAACCGCCTGGAGAAGGTCAAGTATGCCGATGCTTACGGGCCATTCTCAGTGGACGCCTGCGCACGTGAGGAGACTGCGCAGGCTGACAAGTTCTACAAGGGCTTCACTGACTTCCGCAAGGCTAATGTCAGCGGCGAGTCAGTATGGCTGAATGTGCCTTTCCGGCATGCTGGCCAATATCTGAGGCACTACCTGGATTGTAGAAGACCGCACCGGAGACGACATGCGGCGTGTTTATCCTGCCCAAGTGGGACAGGAAGCCGTGGTGGAAGCTGACGCAGGGGATGAGGGTAATTCACGAGTACTCTGCGGGAACGGAGGGCTTGTTCTCTATCCCATCCGGGGACAGGTGGGTGGAGCAAGCTTCTCAATGGCCGGTGATCATCCTGTGGGATCCGCCCGTGAACACAAGAGTGAAGCCAAGGCCATGGGAGGAGGAGTTGCCAGCGAAGCAGGAGCAGGAGACACTCACTGCACCCGAGGCCGAAGACTCGTGCACCGCCATGGAGCTAGGTGGTCTTGAGCCTGCCAGCCATGAGCTCATTCGTCTGAAGGCCAAGTGCCGCGGCGAGGTGCTTGATGTGCTAGTAGACTCAGGTGCGAGTGAGGACTACATCGATCCGAGGGTGGTGATGAAGTTCCGATTGCCTACTCTCAACCTCCATCGACGTCAAGTGAGGCTCGCCAACGGTTCACTGCAAGATGCGGGGACGGTCGTGCCTGACCTACGTTTCCGTATTGGACAATTCAAGGACCGGAGGCCTTTTACCGTCACTCAGCTGGCACCATACGACATCATCCTTGGCAAGCCTTGGTTGACTGCTCACAACCCTGCCATCGACTGGGTGTCCAACACCATCACCATTGAAAAGAGGGACGTCACATACACCTTGCAGCAACCCTCTAACATCGAGAGGACAACTCCCGGTGTCGGTTTGTTGTCTGCACTTCAACTCAAGCGGGAGTTACGCAAGGGCGCAATTGCTTACCTTGCCATCCTCAAGGAGGTTGAGGAGGACCCAACTATCCGTGCGATAGATGACCTCTCTCTCCCTTCGGGGGATCCCGAGTGGATTGAACGGATGAAGGGGGTACTTCACAAGTACTCAGCCATCTTTGGCAAACTGCCAAAAGGTGTACCTCCATCCCGAGGTGTGGAACATGAGATTGAGCTGGAGCCTGGTGCCAAGCCCCCTTGCCTACGTATTTATCACATGAGCCCTTTGGAGCTGGCGGAGGTCAAGCGACAACTAACGGACCTGATTGACATGGGGTTCATCCAACCTTCCAAGTCGCCGTATGGAGCACCCATTCCTTTTGTTCCTAAGAAGAATGGTAAGCTTCGTATGTGCATTGACTATCGGGCGCTGAACAAGATAACGGTGAAAAACCGCTATCCTTTGCCTCGCATTGACGAGCTGATGGATCAGCTTCATGGGGCAACGATGTTCAGCAAGCTTGATCTTCAGAGTGGCTATTGGCAGATCCGCATTGCTGAGCAGGATGTGCCAAAAACCGCGTTCCGGACGCGTTATGGTCACTTTGAGTGGAAGGTTATGCCTTTTGGGTTGACCAACGCACCCGCAACTTTTCAGCATTTGATTAGTAAGATTTTGCAGCCATATCTTGATAAGTTCGTGGTGGTATACTTGGATGACATCTTGATCTTTTCCAAGACACCTGAGGAGCATTTGGAGCACGTGGCTAAGGTGCTCGCGGTTTTGAGGGAGAATCAGCTTTATGTGGGGCTTGACAAATGTGCATTTGGGCTCAGCGAAATCGACTTCTTGGGACATGTCGTCAGTGCCGACGGCATTAAGCCAGATCCCAAGAAGGTGGCAGCGGTTACGGAGTGGCCGACACCTGGCACTGTGCGTGAAGTGCGAGTTTTTCTCGGTTTGACTGGTTACTACCGGCGCTTCATTCAGCACTATGCTCAAAAGGCGTACCCGTTGACGGAGCTCACCAAGGAGAGCATCAAGTGGCACTGGCGGGATGATGTAGAAGGTCGGGCCTTCGACGAGCTCAAGAAGGCATTGGTGTCCGCACCTGTACTGGCGACGCCTGATCCGAGCTTGCCTTATGAGGTCTACACCGACGCCTCCAAGTTTGCGCTTGGAGCGGTACTACTTCAAAATCAGGGCAAGGGCTTGCAACCCGTGGCTTATCTGTCACGGAAGCTCTCGCCAACAGAGAGCAACTACCCCACTGGAGATCGGGAG
>CADDIJ020001832.1:0-32653 GCA_902809745.2 Tetradesmus lagerheimii | reverse complement strand
TTTAAGTTTCTGGTTACTCCATGCACTATCTGTACATCGGACAGCAGGACTCGTCTGACTAGTTACTGTGACATTAAACTTCAGTCAAAGGTAGCTTGAAGCTACGGCAGTGGGTTTGCTGTCTGCTTATATTCTGCAGACGTGGCGTGATGCATTGCCGCAATGCCAAAAATGGTGTGTGCATGTGCTGGTGGCTGATGGCTGAGGTGACTACAGCTCTGCACGCACATTGCTGTGCATGCAAGCGGTTGGTAGAGATATGTTTGCTTGCAGTGAAAGTGCCTCTGATGGTAATTGGGTTGCTGTGCGGCTGCTAACATGCAGCATACACAATATGGATGGTTGTTGGGGCACCTATGTGCAAATGATTTGTGCATTGAACTCATTGTGTTTGTAGCTAGCAGGTGAATTGCGTATGCCGCTGCTGTTGACACCTTGCCAACTGAAGCTGTGTGTGTGAGATGTGCTGCATGCGATCAAGGGGCAGACGGCGATCTTGGGCTTACTCAGTTCTTGGCCAAAGGCATTTGACATATGCATGTTGGTCTGTTTTACCGAAGGCATCTGTGCGCTCGCATGCATGTTTGCATCAGCACCTTGTGTACGAGGATGAGGATCATAATGCGGCATCCTGGTGGACCAAATCTGCTGACTGTGCGTGAATTATGGTAGTACGCGTGCTCATCCTCATAGTACGTGACGGTACCGGGCAAGTGGCAAAAGCGCCTTCTTGGTACCTTTTGCTTCTGCATGATTGGTCAGGATCGTCAGGATGTATATTTGCCTGACTGCATGTGTAACCCATTCTGCCTACGGTTGATCTGAGGAACAGTTCCGTGTTTCGCTTTGTTACATGTAGTGTCCCAACTTTCTGGCAGACGACGATGGGTTCCACTGCAACATAGGGTCACTAAGGCCGCTCAAGCGACGCCAAGAAGACAGTCAACGCAGCAAAGGGAATGCAACTGACATGTGTGCTGCCTTTGTCATGCTGACAGCATGCAAAGCACTCTGCTTATGAGACGATGTGCTGTTCAGTGCACAGCTGAAACCTCTGTGCGCCTACAGGTGTGTATCTGACGGTGATGCCTACATGATGGGCGGCTTGCCTGCATGGACAGCCCACTCGGAGTACCAGGAGGTCTGGGCGGGCCCTCCTGGTCAAGCATCGCATTGAGGTGTGACTTTGCTTTTACCTGGAGTCCAGGATCCGCATAAAACCGTTCACTATACAGCCGTTGTGACAGGCAAAACCAAAATGTGAAGTGTGGTAGTCACAGGCAAAACCTTGCTTTCTTTGAGCATAACACATGGCTGAGGCTGTTTTGTTCAGTCCCAACATGGTTGTCAAAACCCCATGCATACGTGCATCAGAACCTTCCCCGTGTATACGTGTATGCATACCACACAAGCCAGCTACTACCAGCCTGTGCCATACAGGATGACCTGGCCTGGGCACACGCAAGCCCACTACACATTGGACCGGGCAGCACCAATGCAAAAGCAATTGCTGTTGGTGCTGCTACCAGCCTGTGCCAATCCAGACAAACGTTGGCCTGGGCACATGCAAGCCCACTCGGAACAACGGACCGAGCAGCACAAAAGCAAATGATTTGCTATTGATGTCAACTGCCCAGCAGAGACTTGACAGCAGTCTTGCAAGCCACTGCTACTGTCACCTGTCACAATTGCCTAGCTGTCCCCCCAGCCTGCATACTGCTCGGGTTGCTGCTCTGCCCACCCCCAAACCCACCCATCTCCCCAAACTCATCACCCTGCGCCAACACCGCTGCTGCCATCACGCGTTGGTCTTCGCAGACGCGTTTCTTGGTGGTGGGGATGTGCGGGGGGATGGCTGCTGCACTGACGCCCCCTGGGCCTGCCCCCATTGTGTTTGGCAGGCGCTTGAGGCTCGGCGCTGCCAGCGGCTCGAGGCTGTCCCACTGGTCAGCAAAGCCCTTGGCCTTGCCTCTGCTGCCGCCTGCGGGACGCACGGTTTTAGGTTCAACGTTTATGTTTTCAGGTCATAGCAGCAGCAGTAGTTGTTCAGTGAGTGCTTGTACAGCATGGGAGGCTGTTTGCACTGTTTCGTCTCCGGTCAGCAAAGCCCTTGTCCGTGCCTCTGCCGCCGCCTGCGGGGTTCAGGGGTTTTAGATGATAGCAGCAGCAGCAGCAGCCGTTTGGGGTGGCAGCAGCGGTAGTTGAGGACGATAGCAGTAAAGGGAGCTGATACAGTGAGCGGCACAGTAAATGGATAGGCTGCAGATTTGGGCATGATGTGCATTGTTCAGGTTTGGACCACATCGACATGAGTAGCAGGTCAGGGGCAATCAGCAGAACACAGGGGCCACACAGGGGCCAGCAGCAGCAGTCCGCGGCAGCAGCAGCAGCAGGAGCAGCAGGAGCAGCAGCACTCAGCAAATATGTAACTTGCAGTATGTGGTGCATCGCCAAAGCGAAGCTACACCAGCTGCTGGGCAGCGCCGGCTGTGCAAGCTCTCCTGTTTGTGACCAGCCTGTGCTGCCCACGCTGCTGCTGCATATGTGCTGCTTCGCGTGTGCCAGGAGAACTCACTTCGTCAGTCTCCCGCTGGTGTTTATGACGAGTTCCACTGCAAACTGCAAATCCCATTTGTACGCAACAACAATGCTGCTGCATTGCCGCCGCTGCTGCTGATCTCTGAGCGAGTGAGCGACAGCAGCTGCAGTAGGCATCTCATCACGTCCAGCTGGTGGTTGTTGATCTGCATCTACTGCTGCTGCTGCTGTTGAGCACTGAGCGACTTAGCAACCGCAGCTGCAAGCCTGCTGACCGTCCGCTGCAGGGTCAGACCCTAGCAGAGTACATGTGACACTCCCATGGCAGTACTGCCACAACATCTGATAGGTAATGCCTCGCACATGTTGCGCTGCAGGCCCGCTGGACCCTCCCCTGCAGGGTCTGCAATACCAGACGCTAGGCGCAGGCGAGGTGGAGAGCCTGCTGAGCAGGGCACGCGGCCTGGTGATGGTGCAGCTGGCGGTGGGCTGGGACGCAGCAGCACCGCAGCCCGTGCACACCCCGCTGCTGCTGCACAGCCTGCAGCGGGCGCTGCAGGATCCCAACATAAGCATCTTCATGAGCAAAGCAGCAGGTGAGGTGTCCTGCAGCCGTGTGTGCATTCTTTGTCCGACGAGTGTGCTTTGTTTGCATGTGCGTTGATCTGCTCAGCTTGTGTACACGCCCGCTGCTGCTGCTCAGCCTGCAGCGGTTGCTACAGTAACCCAACATCAGCATCTTCATGAGCAAAGCAGCACGTCGTGTGTGTGCTGCAGCCGCATGCGCATTCTTTGCCACACAAGTGTGCTTTGTTTGCGTGTGTGTTGATCTGCTCAGCTTATGTGAAAACCCGCTGTTGCTGCTTATGCACAGCCTGCAGTGGTTGCTAAAGGATAGCAACATCAGCATCTTCATGAGCAAAGCAACAGGCAAGGGGCGTGCTGCACCGCTCAAGGGTGCATGTTTTAATTGAAGGTTATGTCTCACTGTGATTGCCATTCCATCTGCTTGGCTGGACGCAGAGCCGCATCGCAGCCGGTGCACAACCCATTGTTGCCTCACAATCTTGGGCACCCATCTGGCCAACTTTGGGTGCCATTAGGACTTGGCGCAGAAGCCACAACATTATACGCTTGTCATCACGCTGTCGCATTTGATGAAACGCACTTGTAGGTGGCTTGGGTCTTACTTACATCTTGAGTGCCAAAGCTGAGACGCCACGGCTGGGCAGCATGCGGCGCGCTTGGGTGCCCAAATGGCAAGTTTCGAGGCACAAATAACATTTGAAGCTGCTTGAATACGACACTCCTGTACTTCTCTGGCATGCCTTTGCAGGTGGCTTGGGTCTCACGGCCATCCTGTGTGCTAAGGCCGAGCCGTGGCAGGCTTGGGGCGCGCACCTGGCAGGGTTTGGGGCGACCGCCACAGCATCATACGCTCATCATCACATTGGATCTGACCAAATGCATTGACGAACTGCATTTGCAGGTGGCTTGGGTCTCACGGCCATCCTGTGTGCCAAAGCTGAGCCGTGACGGGCGTGGGGCGGCCAACTGGCAGGGTTTGGGGCTCAAGCCGCGCTGGTGGCTGACTCAGCATACTATAAGCTGCTGATAGGGCGCATGGTGGGATACAAGGAGGAGCACATACGACACCACATCCAGGTGTGGTGAATTCTGTACCTGAGACATTGTTGCGTTTTGGCAGATTTCCTGCTTTGCTTCGAACTGGTGGGCGCCACAGATTTGTGCCTGCTGTGCAGCTTTGCCATCGATCGCAGCAACAGCATAACAGTCTGTAATTCTTTGGTGCATCAGCTGTCCCTGTGAGGTGTCCGCGTCAAGTCTTGTGGTGCAACCATGCTGGCAAAACACGCTGGCCACCTGCACCAACGATGACTGCCCAGTTGTGGCCAATTCTTCTGACAGATTTGCCTGCCAGCATGTTGATTTTATGTCTGCTGCTGCAGGCAACCTCGTGCAGGCATCATTGATCTGGCTGCATACGTGCTGACTGACGGCTGCTGTCGCTGCCGTTCTGCGGTTGTTTGCTGTGACAATGTAGCAGCACTCTAGCAGAAAACATGCAGCGACACCCTACCCCTGCATATGGCTGTGCACGCATGCAAGGCTGCGCATGAAAGCAAGTCTGGCCTGACCCTGTTTACTATTTACTGTTTGCTGTGCCGCTGCTGCAGGCGACCTCTGGCAGGCTGCAGCCCACTCCTGAGTTGCTCGCTGCTGTGGACAAAGACATGGCCAAGATCAGCAGGAAGAAGCCGCAGCTTCCGTGGACCGCAAGCAGCACAGCCAGCAGCAGCACAGCGAGCGGCAGGAAGCAGCAGCGGCAGCAGAAGTCGCAGCAGGCGCAGCAGCAGCTGCCAAGGTCCGCGCGCAAGAAGCGGTAGCGTGGGAGTGGACGTTACTGGCGTTACAACAAGCGCTGCGAAAGTTTCAGTGGCTCAATGGGCGAGGTTCTGTTGTATTGTTGGAGCAGCACCATCATAGCAGTGGCACGTCGTGCTGCCTGCCAGGACATGTGTGCTGTGAGGTGAACTTGCTGCGCCACAGCAGTGCTCAGCATGCTGAGCAGCTGCAACTTGCTAGCCGGAATTACGGTACTTCTGAGAAGTGAGCCTCGGAGACTAATATGTGACTTACACTCAGGCTATGATTTCAGCAGCAACGTGAGACGTTTTGAAAGTGAGTGACCGTCACTGTGGCACACAATTTAACAGGGATGTGAGACTTATCACCGTGATACACTGGCGGTGCCGGCCCTCGGGCTGACTCAGGCCCTCCTTGAAGGAGCCTCCTTCCCACATGATCTGCGAGTCACAATGCCTACTAGGCATCTGGCAGATGTGACTGGTCACCCCCGGCGGGGTTCACTGAAGGCTTCAGTGAGATAATCTTATAGTTTGGACCGAATTTCGTCCGTTCTGTTACTGTTGACCACATCATGTGCTCAGGGAGCATGCAGTGTGCTCCAGCGTCAACTGCTCAGGCATTGGCCCAGGCTCATGCTGAAGCTGAACGCCGATCCGCGCTAGCAAACAATCAGTGGATTTGCTGACATGAGGAGTCAACATCATCAAGTTACCATAAGCCGTAGCATCACGGCCATTGAACACGCGCCCTTCCCGCCACCCACTGGAGCACAAGGAGGACGCCCGGGGGGGGGGGTGGCCACCATGCCAGTCATGTGGATGATCCCTATCAAACGCTGCATGGCATGACAGCCAAGCTGTCTTACCAACTGTCGTCAAGTGCAACTTCATCCTGCAAGCACATCAACTGCTAAACAACTCAATGCATCTCCGCGACACACCACATTCACACTTGCGCAGCACAACGTGCTAGAACAGCTTGCAAGTCCGCTGCTGCAGTGACACAGGGAACGCGACACCCCACCCACATTGAAGCTTCCTGAGCAGACTTTGCAGGCCGCAACTTGCTAAAGGGTTGAACCCTTTGGCAGCATTGCATGCGTGCGCAGCCTTGCATGCAGGGCGCGAATCACACACTGTCTCTGCTTGTTTTCCTGCTATAGTGCTGCTGCTTTTACAACCTTCTGACTCCCTCATGCTAAGACCACGCGCCTTTCACAAGCCGCTCACAGATGGCAGCCAGCACAATGTTGAGACACGGCTGTGTACGGCTCAAGTGTCTAGCGCTGCAAGAAGCTGCAGTGCACATAATGCGCATCTATGTTGCTCCACATCCACAAGTCCTAGCACTCTTGTGACGCCCCCTCCCCGCTGTGCACCACAATACCCCCTTCATCTATACATAGACCCATCTGCCTGCTTCTCTGCTGTAGAGGCAGAGTGCTGCATCCTTTTCACACCCGTCTACACGCCCATGCGGGGATCCTCAGCAGCACCTGGTGGCAGCTTTGGTGGCGGCAGCGGCGTCACGACTGGAGCTGCAAGCAGCTGCCGTGCAAGTACTGCACATCTAATGCCTCCACAACCACAAGTCCCGGCAAACTCCACAAATTTCCAGTGCACTCTGCTCATGACAACCCCCCTGTGAAAAGCGATACCCCCTTCATCAACACACCCATCTACACGCCCATGCGTGGGTCTTCAGCAGCACTTGGTGGCAGCTGCCGTCCGTCCCAAATACACACAAGTGCCAGCACACGTCAGGACGGTCTCACTGTGCACTGCAATGCCCCTTTTGTCTACACGCCCATGCGGGGGTCCTCAGCAGCACCCGGTGGCAGCTTAGGTGGTGGCAGCGGCGTCAGCAGCCCATAATCCGTGTTCACCGACGTCTCAACATCACGCAGGAAGGTGCCAAACGCGACTGCCTCCAGCACGCAGCGCCGCTGCGTTGCGATGGTCATGGTGACTGTCTCGATGGCATTGGTCTGCACGGCGCGTTGGATGCGGCTGTACAGCTCCTCTGCACTGCTCACGTCTTGGCCCACAGCCTCCTGCAAGTTGAATTGAAAGCAGCAGCAGCAGCAGACAGGGCTATTAATAGTGAGTCAAGGTTATAGCACTCCTGTGCACTGCTGACATACTGGCCCACAGCCTCCTACGAGTTGAAGTGAAGCAGCAGCCAAGGGTAAAACGGAACACAGGGAGTTGAGAGTGCAAACACTATAGCACTCCTCTGCTCTGCTGACGTCCTGGCCCACAGCCTCCTGCAAGTCAAGAAGAAGAAAAAGCAACAACGGCAAAGCTAGCAAAAAACAGAGTTGATAGGCAGCCTCCTGTCTCTGCTGACCGTCATATGCGATGCACACACATATCGTTTTTCATATCATATTTCATGCAACCGCACTCAACCAGGCATTCACATAGCCATCAAACACACCACTGGTGTGGCACACTGCACGCTCAGCGCACCTGCATCTGCTGAGTCAGCTCCTTAATGTCTCCAAACAGCGCCGTCGTCTGCCGCTCCACAAGCGCAGCACCCTCAGCACTCACAACACGCGCTGTGTCGATCATAGTCGCCTGGTCAAAGCCCTCTATGTACTTCCGCAGTGCACTGCGGCCCCTGCTGCTGGCACTGCGAACCGGCCCGCGCGGCCGGCTGCCGCTTTCGCTGCTGCCTGCTTCACTGCTGCCGGCCTCACTACTGCTGCTGCTACTGCTGCTGCTGGCTTTGCTACTGCTGCTGCTGGCTTTGCTACTGCTGCTGGCCTTGCTGCTGCTGCTGCTCGGTGAATCGACCTCTTCTTGTGAGCCTAGTATGTCGACGATGGGTCCGGGAGCGTCAGGGTCGAGGCTGGTGTCTATGTCATCAGCCTGCACAGGACAGCAGCAGCAGCAGCAGAGGCAGGCAGCAGAGTACCGTCAAGGGCGTCACCGTCTTGAACAGACAGCATCTTCAAACGCACGAGGTGCCTGTGACACAGCCATGCCGAGTGCACTCATATCTGTTGTCAGCGCTTGCTACCTATAGCACAATGCACTGACTAGGATGATGTGCGTGGCGACTCGAGTGTTTCCGACCAACGCTCACCTGTGCGAACAGCCGCTCCAGGCCTGCCACCGCCTCCTCCTGGCTGCATCACTTCAGACCACACTACCTTAGCCCACCATAGCCCACCATCAAACAATGACTGCATACAGGCATGGCCTCACCTGTGCAAACAGGCGTTCAAGCCGTGCCACTGCCTCCTCCTGGCTGCGCTCATCAAGCACACTACACCATCTAGTAAAGCATATGGCAGCAGTGACTGCACACATTGGCTGATGGGCACACCTGTGCGAACAGCCGCTCCAGGCCTGCCACTGCCTGCATCACTCTACACCACACTACCCTAGCAAGTTTGCAAGTTGACAATTTCCAACGGAGAGCAGCAGGCAGGGCCGGAACAGGACCCTACCTAGAAAATCACATGAGAATGCTCACGTGTACAAACAGGCGCTCCAGTGTTGCCACTCCCTCCTCCTGGCTGCATCGCTTTGCACCCCACTATCCTAGCCAACCACGTAAAAATAAGTGCATGCAGACATGGCCTCACCTGTGCAAACAGGCGCTCCAGCCGTGCCACTGCCTCCTCCTGGCTGCGCTCATCAAGCACGCTAGACCACCATCTAGTATAGCATATGGCAGTGCCTGCACACATAAACTGATGGCCTCACCTGTGCAAACAGGCGTTCAAGCCGTGCCACTGCCTCCTCCTGGCTGCGCTCATCCGGCACACTACCGTAGCAAGCAATATAACAGACGGTATACCATCACTGCACATAGGCTGAAGGCCTCACCTGTGCAAACAGCCTCTCGAGCCGTGCCACCGCTTCCTCTTGGCTGCGCTCATCAAGCATGCCCAGCGCTGCCTCCAGCTGGAAGCGCATGTCCACGCGGCGCAGGAAGTAGCCAAACATGATGGACGCGGCATACACCTGCATGTGGAGCAAATGCAAGCAGCAGCAAGATCAGCACGTCAAGCTGGAAGCGCATGTCCACGCGGCGCAGGAAGTAGCCAAACATGATGGACGCGGCATACACCTGCACGTGGAGCAAATGCAAGCAGCAGCAAGATCAGCACGTCAAGCTGGAAGCGCATGTCCACGCGGCGCAGGAAGTAGCCAAACATGATGGACGCGGCATACACCTGCACGTGGAGCAAATGCAAGCAGCAGCAAGATCAGCACGTCAAGCTGGAAGCGCATGTCCACGCGGCGCAGGAAGTAGCCAAACATGATGGACGCGGCATACACCTGGGCGTGGAGCAAAACCAAGCAGCAGCAAGATCAGCACGTCAGTCGGGCTGCGAGCGGCGCAAGGGTCACACACAGCACATTTTTGGTACACACTAACAAAGCAAGAACCGTGTGCTTATACTGCACACGTACTCTGTAAAGGCAGGTAGCAGCTGCCTTATGGCTGATTGCTCCTGCATCCACAGGGACGTCAACTGCGAGCCGCGACCTCATGCCGTGCATAGCACATGCAGATATATTATTCCCCTATGAGCCTCTCGTTGGCTCCTAATGGGGTTCCCACTCCTTGTTGGGTGGAGTATGTAATGTAATGTAATGTATATTAACTTGTGCCACACACACACACACAAGCAACCCTTCTCCTCACCACCGCACCAAACACACAGCACCATCATCCTCAGCATGTGCAAACAACGACTTATGCCACACAAGCAACCCTTCTCACCCTCCCCACACTGTCACCACCTCACCGAACACACAGCACCACGTGGTGCATTATCCTCAGCGCACCTGGGCCATTTGAAATTGCTCATCTTGATGAGCTCCGTGCTGAACTTGGCGTACCATATGCAAACGACTGCCCTATGGCTACTTGTTCCTGCTTCCGCAAGGATATCAGCTGCGAGCTGCAACCTCATGCCATGCTATGCACATGCCAAATAACGACTGGGTGTGGCACCCTTCTATTTTTGTGGCACACATGCAACCCAGCACCCCGCCGCCTCACACAACACCAAGCACCATCGTCCTCAGCTTATCCCCAGCGCACCTGAGCCATCTGAAACTTGCTCATCTTGATGAGCTCCGTGCTGAACTTGGCGCTTGCTGCTGCGCCCATCATGCCCAATTTGAAAAGCAATGGCGTAGTGCGACTGGCTACAGCTACTCACGCACCAGCAGATATCAAATTGTGCCACACAAGCAACCCTTTTCAATCATCTGAGGAAGCCTGAAACCCAGTGACGGGGCTGCTGATCACTGCATGTACAGTTGGTTTTGCAGTCCATGCATTCTTACTCTTGCGTTCTGCTCACCAACCGCACAGCACCACCATCCTATCAGCGCACCTGAGCCATCTGGAACTTGCTCATCTTGATCAGTTCCGCGCTGAACTTGTGCCACACAAGCAATCCTCACTGTCACCACCTCATCGAACACACAGCACCACGTGGTGCACCATCCTCAGCGCACCTGAGCCATCTGGAACTTGCTCATCTTGATGAGCTCTGTGCTGAACTTGTGCCACACAAGCAATCCTCCTCACTGCCACCACCTCACCGCACACACAGCACCACGTGGTGCATCATCCTCAGCGCACCTGCGCCATTTGGAACTTGCTCATCTTGATGAGCTCAGTGCTGAACTTGGCGCTTGCTGCTGCGCCCATCACGCCCAGCATATGCTCACGCACCAGCTCCAGCGCCTCTTTGCTGTGGATGCCCTCGGTCAACGCGACCAGGTTTGCAGGACCAGCCTCAACAAAGCCTGCAGGGGTGAGGCAAAAAGCAACAACGGTAGGGTAAGGGTATAAACAACTGCAATACCAGTGCAGAATGACTGTGTGGCAGCATGCTGTGGATGCCTTCAGTCAACGCGACCAGGTTTGCAGGACCAGCCTCCACAAAGCCTGCAGGGGTGAGGCAAAAAGCAGCAACGGTAGGGTAAGGGTATAAACAACTGCAATACCAGTGCAGAATGGCTGTGTGGCAGCGTGCTGTGGATGCCTTCAGTCAGCGCGACCAGGTTGGCAGGACCAGCCTCCATCAAGCCTGCGGCAGTGAAGCAGAAGCAACAGCAGTAGCAGCAGGTTGGTCACACCACACTCTCGCAAAGGTTTGGAAGGCATGTGCTCATGCACCAGCTCCAGAGCCTCTTTGCTGTGGATGCCCTCGGTCAACGCAACCAAGTTTGCAGGACCAGCCTCCACAAAGCCTGCGGCAATACGGCAAAAGCAACATAAGCAACAGCTGTAGGGTGATAAGAGCAGCAGCAGTAATAGTGCAAGATGCATGTGCGGCAGTGTTAGCGCCTCCTTGCTGTGGTGCCCTCGGTAAACGCGACCAGGTTGGCAGGACCAGCCTCCACAAAACCTGTGACAGTGAGGCAAATGCAACAGCAGTGTCAGTGAAAAAAATTCTGCATGTGCGGCTTCGTTAGCGCCTCCTTGCTGTGGATGCCCTTGGTCAACGCGACCAAGTTTGCAGGACCAGCCTTTTTCGTTTGCCTTATACCTTACGACCCTACCACTGTTGCTTCTTGCGGCGGTAACAAGAAGCAACAGTGGTAGGGTCGTAAGGTATAAGGCAAACAAGCATTAGTGCCAAGTGCATGTGTGGCAGCGTTGGCGCCTCCTTGCTGTGGATGCCTTCGGTCAGCGCGACCAGGTTGGCAGGATCAGCCTCCACAAAGCCTGCGGCAGTGAGGCAAAAGCAAGAGCGGCAGCGGCAGGTGGGTCACACCACACTCTCGCAAAGGTGTGGGATGAATGTGTGGCAGCTCCAGCGCCTCCCTGCTGTTGATGCCATCAGTCAATGCAGCCAGTTCAACGACTCCTAACATGGTCCCATGCGAATGCACTCCAGCGACAAAAAGTACACACATGCTCACCATCTGGCCTGCACCAGCTGCCAACAAAGCTGCCGTCAAGCCATGAGCGGCAACTCACGCCACGTACTCAGCATCCAAGTGAGGCAGTGGCATCTCCACACGAAACCCTACTACAAGGCGCACAGTGCAACAATAGCTATCCACAGCTGCTTGACACCCCCCTCCCTCAGTGGCTGGAACCCCACACCCCCACAGCACACCCTAACCCCACTGTTACTCACCATCCAGGCGAGGCAGCATCTCCACTTGCAGCAGCACAAACTTCTCCAGGATAGACACATACATCAAGTCCTCCAGCGTCGCCCGCACTTCCATCGCGCGCAACTCCTCCATCCGCTGGTACAGCACTAGCTCACTCTTGCTGCGCTGCTGCTTGCCGGCCTCATCTGCTGCCTCGCTTTCTGATGCTGAGGCAGCGTCCTTTGCGTCCTTTTCCTCCTTCATTCGCGCCAGCTGCTGGTCTACTGCTGCGCGGAAGAGCTGCGGTTCCATGCGTAAGTAGTACTGCAGCATCTCGCCGTAGGGGGTCTTGGGCTTGACTGGGGCACTGCATAGAGACAGGTAGCAGGGTTGCGGCACGATGTAGGGATACGTCACATGCTCAATTCAGTGAATAAATGGACAAAGGAGGTCGAACAGGAGCCGGTTGTGATACTGAGTGTGCTGGTGGGTGACTTGTTGCAGTATGCAGAGGCTGTGCTGGATGCTGCATGCTGGCGCTGTGACCAGTGAGATGAGCACTTCTGCTGCAGCAGGAAGCACGATAGCAACACTGGTGCTTGCTATGCATGCAGTAACAAGTTCAAAAATTCTGAAACACGAGGAATGGAACAGTGCTTGAAGAACATAACAATGCATGCAAATGGCGCAGCTGCAGGACAGGTGTGGATATAGTAGTGCTCCTGCAAGTGAGGTGTTGCTGCATAATAAACAAGCCCACCCGCTGGGCACAAGCACAAAAGTCAAGTATCTGCGAATGCACTCACAGGCCGAACTCCTGCTCTTGCGCCTTCACAGCCACAGCCAGCCTGCGACTGTTCCTGGTTACTGCCACTCTGCCACATCCTGGCAGCTTTGCTGGCCGCTGTGTGCCACGTGGGCAATTCAACTGCCTAGAACACGGATTCAAGCCAGTTTTGCTGAGCAGCATGGTGCGATCTGGCTATGAGCGTACTACGTTGCAGTGGGTGCGTTCAGTGGTTGCAGCAGAACGAGAGCAGGCAGCGTGCACTCTTGCTAGCTGTATCAGTAACGTTTTGTTGTGGCAAAGGTCGGACATGTACACAAAGCACACTGGAGATGACACTCTAGAATGTGACGGGGTGTTGTTCAATTGCTGCGAGACACGCCTTGTACGCACACCAACCATCTGTGAAACCAGTTAATGCTTGCATTGTCTGCTTCTGTGGACCGCTTGTGGTGTGACAGGATACGAAAGCAAAACAGCTGATGAAGCCGTTGCAGCGAAATCAGGCAACGAGTTCTTGAACCATGGCCGGAGCCTGGATGTCTGAAAAGCCGCGGCAGCTAGCTGTGCCTGCGCCATACGGCACTGGCAGTGCTAGGCCAAGCAGCAGCAAGGGGCCAGACACCATACGCGCTGTATGTGGCATGCAGAAAGAGTTTGACTCCGGTGACAGCCACTAAAGAAAAAGAATGGCATAACCAACATGTGTGCCGTGTGTTGTGCAGTTGCGGGAGAAGCTCAGTGAGGTCAAGAACGAGAACAGCTTGCTGGGCTGTCTGGTCAAGGAGCTCAAGGCAAGTTGCTGTCCTTCAGCACATGATGAAAGACAGTCAACTGTCCTGTAATGGATGGCGGTGTGCGTAAGCAGTGGCCGGGTAGTTTGTGCGGAGTGCATTGCGACGATGCACACCCTGTCAACAACAGCAGCCACGACAATGCCGAAGCATTGAGGACCACTTGGCAGTCACCCCAGATAATGCTGATGCAGTGCAACTGAAACATCAGTGCCTGTCTGTTTCCTGCACACCTGCATGCAACCTGGGTACAAGAGGTTTTTGTACTCACCATTGCACCATGCCTGCAGACTGAACGTGATGGCCTGTCCAAGCGGCTTGCTGCAGCCAGCAAGCAGCTGGCAGAGTCAAACAGCAAGGCGGCCTGCGCCTCACTGGAATCACAAGCAGTGAACAAGGAGCAGCGCCTGCAAGCAGAGGTCGAGCGGCTGTCATCAGTGGTGCACAGCCACGCCGTGCGCCTGCAAAAGTGCGTGCAGCTGCCTGCAGACTAGTCAGCACACCGAGTGCATTCTGTGCATTTTGTGCTAGAAGCGCCCGCTGTAGCGAGCTGCATGGAGACCGGAGCAGTCGCTGCAGGCAGTGTCAACAGCACCCAAGTCTCCAACATGCCGTGTTCTTCAGCATGTCGTTCGCCAAGCAACAGCTCTGTCCAGAAGGCCAAGGAACCCGCACCCCATGTGTTGTACATAGACTGCACTGCTGCACCCCATGTCAACCTGCATGCTACGAGTCTGGCGAGAATGCTGCAAGAAAAAACACTGTGTGTTGCTGCAGGTCCAAGCAGCACCAGCAGGAGCTCGAGGATGTTCCTGACTTGCGGCAGGAGTTGGAAGACACAAAACAGCAGCTGGCTCAGGCGCAGCAGGCAGCGCAAGCAGCAGCACAGCGCAGCGCAGCAGCAGAGGCCAAAGCGGTTGCAGCTGGCTTAGGGCCGCTGCCCAAGATGGGGCCTACTGCTGAGCAGCTGGTGATCAACAGCACACAGCGCATCAAGTAAGTGGCAGCTGCAGTGTTTGGAGATGTGATGCATTTTGTCAGGTCGTGATCGCAGCAGACGGCATAACATGACAATGCACATGTGGCTAGCTGGATGGTCGACAAGCAGGGCAGCTACGACTGTGGGTATTTAGAGCAGACAAAGGCTTGACTGTTTGATGATGTGGTCCGCCACCGGCATAGCAACTGCAACAAGTCGCGCGTGCTGCCGTACCAGCCGTTACAAATGTGCCGCCCATGCTGCTGCTGGTGCTGCTGCTGCGGGTGGTGCTGCAGGGAGCTCACCGATGAGCTAGCCGCTGCTAAGGCAGATGCTCAGCAACAGCAGGAAACCTCACAGCAGCAGCTGCAGCAGTGCGAGGCGCGATGGCAGCAGCAGCTGGCTGCTGCACAGGCCTGCGTGCAGCAGTCGTAGCAGGTTGCTGAGCAGCAGCGGCAGCAGCAGGAGGCGCAGCTGCAGCGGCAGGCTGGGCAGCTGGCTGCTGCTGAGCAGCAGGTGAAGCAGCTGCATGAGCTGCTGGTGGATGCGCAGGCGAGGGCGGCAGAGGGCCAGGCCCTTGTGCAGGTGAGGCTGCGTTATGCTGCAGCTAGCGTTTGTATGAGTAGGCTGAGCAATTCTTCAAGAATGTGGCGCCATTGTTGCGTCTTTTCCTGTAAGCGCACAGATGTTCAAGCTGCAGGTTTCATCAGATGCATGCAATTGTTGTCTGCAACTGGTGCTTCTGCTGCAGGCTAAGGATGAGCTGCAGCACCTGAAGCGGGATATGCTGTGCAAGTCCCAAACATTGCAGCAGCAGGTCGTCTCACTGCAAGGCCAACTCGCCGATGCGCAGCTGCAGCATGCAGCATCCACCTCGCAGCTGCAGCAGCAGCTGACGCAGGCTGAGCGGCAGGTCGCGTCAGCGCAGCGAGAAAAGCACGAGCTCACTGCTGCGCTGGTTGCGCTGCGGCAGCAGGAGTCAGGCCGGCGGCTGGCGGCTGGCGGCGAAGCTGCTACTAAGGCAGAGCGGCTGCGGGGGGAGCTTGTGCGGTGTGTTGGGGAGCTGCAAGTGCAGCTAGATGCGTCTGCTGGAGGCTGCTGCTGGCGCTGCGCGCTGCGGCAGTCACCATCACATGCCTGTCACCACGTTCATCAAGGTGGGGGTGGGCGTTGAGATGCTAGAACCCACAGTTCCTGTGTCTGCTGCACATGTGCGCATGCTGTGCTGATGGCTATCGCATATGCGCACACCTGCACAGCGGTTGCAGTGGCTAGATATACAAAGTTCACATCTCATACCGATCATCTTGACAAGATGCTTGATGCCCTGCTGATGCCGGCTCGCTGCTTGCAGGTGTTGGAGCATGCAGTGTGCGACTGCGAGGACCGCTGGAAGCAGCTGGCAGCAGATGCGCTCACAGCGCAGCAGCAGGAGCGTGACACCCGGTGCGAGCTGGCAGCGGCACGGGAGCAGCAGGCGGCAGCGCAGCGTGCGCTGCAGCAACAGACGCAGCGGCTGCTGGCAGCTGAGCGCATGCGGCTGGCAGACCTGCGGGTGAGCAGGGCGTTGCAGGGCTGTGTGAAATCCAGCAGCACTCTAGCAGAAACACAAACAGAGACACCTCAAGCCTGTGTGCATGTTGCTCTCCGGTCTGCATGTGCTGCAGACGGTGTCCTGCATGCATGCGGCTGGCAGACCTGCGGGTGAGCAGGCAGTGCGGGAGGGCTGTGTGCATGTTGCTCTTCGGTCTGCATCTGAAGCTGCAGAAGGTAGCTGGGTGCAAATGATCTGAAATGGCAGCAACGTCCAGTGCAGCAGCGGCTGTTACCAAATATCATGTTCACAGATGCCATCACATGCTGTGGTGTGGTGTCAGGCTGCTGTGTTGGCATGGTCACACCCCCCATCCGTGATGCAAGCCGCACATCGTAACAGCATGTAGCGACTGCACTTCTGCTTGCAGGAGACTCAGGGTCTTGAGAAGCGCCTCATACTGGCACAGCAGGAGTGCTGGAACCTGCGGGACTCGCTGCTGGCTGCCAAGACTGGCAGCGCTGCCGCAGCAGCTGTGGCCAACGCCGCCCCTGGTGCCTACAGCTCAGGCCTGCTGTCTTCTTGGGGCATTGCTGCAGCAGACAAGCGCAGCAGCACTGGCTGTGCTGACGGCAGCACAGCATGTGGTGATGGTAGCCAGCAGTTGGACTGCAATGGAGCTGCTGGTGCTGCTGCTGGTGAGGGCAGTGGTGGTGCTGCTGACACAGGGTTGCAGCAGTTACTGGCAGCAGCAGGGCATGGCCTGCAGCCACATCAGCAGCAGCAGCAGCGAGGTGGGCCTGATCAGCAGCAGCAGCAGCAGCGCATGCCTGGGCAGATGTGGCCCATCGCTGCTGCTGATGCCGCTGCAGCGCATGGTGGCGCTGCTGCTGCTGCTGTTGCCGCAGCCAACCGGCACCAAACAAAGCTGGAGCAGCTACGGCAGCTGAAGGAGCAGCTAAACAGCCGCACAACAAAGGCAGCTGCCGCTAGCGCTGACGTATGTGCTGCAGCAAGTAGTTTGAGCTTCAAAGGGCGGCAGCAGCAGGAGCATGGCCAGCAGCAGACAGGCCAAGGCAGTGCCGTGGCGAGCCGAACACCATCATTACCGTCCGCTGCAGCTGCAGCAGCAGGGCCGTCTGATTCTGCTGGCGCTGTGGGCGACAGTGGTCAGCTGCAGCCACGCAGCGCAGGCAGCAGCGGCAGGAGCAGTCAAGGGCAGGCCGCCAGCAGGGGTCCCGTCTTGAAGCAAGCTAGCAGCAAGCTTACATCTGGCAGCAGCAGCAATAGCGTTGGCCTGCATGGCAGCAGCCGGAGTGGCAGCCAGCATGACATATTGTCACCCAAGGAGCTTGAGCTTGAAGAGTCATCAGCTTCACTGCTGGCTGGTGGCGCTGCACTGCAGCAGGAGGCAGAGCAAGCCGCCACCGCAGCAGCAGCAGCAGCAACTGTACAAGCAGCAGCCACAGCTGACGCACAGATGGAGGTTTGGGCAGAACGGCTGGGGCTTAGTGGAGTTACGGCGGCTGGTAGTGGGATTGGTGCCTGCAGCGGCAGCAGCAGGCTAGTAGGGGCTGGGAGCGTTACACAGCCAGGCACGCCGCTGTGGCACCAGTTGTTGCCAGGCAGGCACCAGCAGCAACAGCAGCAGGGCTGGGCAGGTTTGGATGGCAGTAGCAATGGTGGTGTTGCGGCTGGTGTTGATGATGCATTGGCTAATGAGTTGTTAGGGATGCAGCAGGAGCCGTTTGATGCTGGTGTTTGGCACCCATAGGCAAGGAGTGTGCTGCTGCATGCTGCAGCATGACAGGTGTCAACCAGTTTTTGTTGACAGCACATATGTACACAATACCTGTTGTCACACACTCAGTCGGCTGGCGTGTGCCACGGCCTGCCAGTGGCAGGCCTGCCAATGACTATTGCTGTGAAGCTGACACATGTGGCTGTTCATCATCATCATCATCATCATCATCATCATGTTACCCATTAAGCCATAGCATCAACGCCATCGGCCCCGCGCCCCTCAGGAGCGGAAAAAAGAGGGAGCACTGCTCCATTGTGTTTGCAATTATTACGCACATCCCAAGCTTGGACAAGATACTCAGCAATGCTCCTAGATATCACCCGACACACCCCCCTACTACCCCAAACATCATCAGAAATAAAACGCAACAACTTGGTGGATGCATCAGTCAATGACAGCACATTGCGCAATTTTTCAGCGCCACCACGTACATCTCGCAAAACAGACCGAATCTCATCAAACATAGTATCTCTCTGAGCAGAAGTGGCAGGACAATCAAACATCAGATGTGACAAAGACTCAACACCCTGACCACAAGCAGGACATGTTGTGTTAGAATCTGCTCTGCTACCCCCATAATGACTGGTATGTGGCTGTTCGTGCTGTTGTGCTGCCCTGCAACACAGCATTTGTTTGTTGTTTTGTAATACTGTCCTGCTGAGTTTGGCCATGCGATAGTGTGGATGCACAACTGAGTGTGTGACAATTTCAATGCGCTGTCAGGGTTGGCTGGGTCAGGGCACTCGTCTACGATTGAAGGTGCACCTGCGCAGGTGCCACTGCTCAGGGCAACTCTGCTATGCTTTGTACCTCTGTGCGCCCTAGGCCCGCCGCATGCAGACCACACAAGTGCAGATGTGGCTTGCATGGCTCTGCAGTGCGTTGTCACTCATAACCAATTTTTCAGGGTCGTGTGTCAGCTGCTGCTTTTACGAATGTGCTGACTAGTGCTCAGGCCGACCAGGCTTAGGCTTTGCGGTCATCTTTTGAATGTTATGAGGCCACTGCGCATATGACATGGTGTAATGCGTGAGCTTTGAATGCTCTTCTTGGTGTCTTGGGCGTTGCCGCTCGTGGAGAATACCACCCATGCCCATGCGCATGCATGGCATCTGCCGGCCCGGAAGCTCATACTACTGCTACCTAACTTCCGCTCGCCTTCCCAACAATCTCAGCTTCCCTATAAACTACATAATGGACCTTCTACACCATCAGTGCTCGCCTCTATAAATGCACCGCGACGTCCACTGTACATCACAAGTCATCACCTGCATTACGGCCAACCCCGTTCAACGGTTGCGGCTAAAAAACACGTTCAATCAAGATCGCTAGCGTTCAGAGCAGCAGGCGTAAGCAGTTTGCCCCGGCGTGTAGTAGTTCGTCGTGTACTGCCTTCGACGATGATGAAGTGCAACGTCTCCCGTGTGGTGTTTGCTCTGGTGATGGGCATGGCACTGCTGGCAACCGCTGCAAAGGGGTGAGCGCTGGGAACGCACTTCCAGCCGTTCTGCTGCAGAACCACTGCGGTGCTGGTGCTGAAGCTGCCAACTACAGCCCATCTGGGCATGTGCAGCCATCCTGCATTGATGCAGCAAGTCTTGGCTCGCTCACACACCTTGTACGATTTAGCTGCAGCTCTCTGCAAGCAGCTTCGAGCCTTCGCTCCAGATTCATGCAGTATGCACTGGCAGCAGCTAGCAGTCACCGCCTGTGGATAGTGACGCAGTAGTGACGTGCTTGCTTGGTGCATTCACAAATGCAATCTCTGCCCCCACCTCACCGTTGTGTGCTGCCCCTGATGTCTGCCTGCTGCAGACGCAAGCTCTTGCAGCACACGCCCAATGGTTGCGGCCAGGGCCCTGTGGACTGCTGGACGGACGCATTCTCCGTGTCTGACCAGGTGTCGGAGGACCGCTTTATCTACTGCATCAAAAACAACTGGGCGACACGCGACAATATGGCGCGCGGCTGGGGCACCTTTGACAGCGGCAGGTTCAGCTTCCCTGGCAACGTGGGCGGGCGCTGGTACTGTACCTACAAGCGTTAGCTACACTGTTGAGTCGGCTTGGCGCGACAACAGCTGTGCAGGCAGCAAGCTTGCAGCCTGCACGGCGTGCACCTGGCCACACTGTGAAGTGCACTGTGCGTAATGATTGCAGCCTGTTTGCAGGCGCTGCATGATTTAGCATATGTGTTGTCTGAGCGCAGTCAGCCATCGGTACCGATGTATATATGTGTATACTGGGCTATGAGCGTCGGCTTCACTTCGCCTTCGCCGCAGCAACATTGTTGTTTATTCTGAACCGGTCAGGTTGTTGAACCGTTCAAGTCATCAAGTTGATGTAGTGCATGAGATGCATAGAAGTCTCCAGAGGATCTTGGCAAGGCTGTTTAGGAGCCAGGTAGTTGGCTGTTGGAAGAACTGTGAGAGGCGTTTGAAAGATGGCCTGACTCTGCCAGGCAGCATGCGTTGTTGGTTAAATGGCCGCCCCTGGGCCGTGTTCACCAAATATTGTACTTAGTGGTGACTACTGTCGTGCTGTACAGTTCAGCTGGGCAGCGGTGATGGATGTATTGTGGTGCTTATGACCTTTTGCAGACCAATGAATGGTCGGCTGTACAATCAATGAGCGACCAGGTCGTGCCTTTTGATGTTCCGCATAGCAGTACAGTTGTAACGAGTGACTCCCAAAGCTGCCCGACATTGACTCAAAGTCATGGGTCGTGACTGAGTCATGCTGAACCAGGTGAATAACAGCACACGGGCCCGGGCTGGCAGATACATCATGATTGTGTTTCGCCTGGCACAGGGTCACAGCCTGGAGCTAGACACGGTCATGCAACCTGTTTCACGCACCCGGTGCAGTGACTGCGTACCATCAAACAACGGCTGTCTGAAAAGCGGTGGTACCACAGTGCTATGCCATAGCACATCGTACGATAAAGGGCGCATGTAAGCAACGTTGTAGCGCTACCAGCTGCGGGCAACGCATCAACTGCCACTGGCGGCCGAAAGTGACTTTCGGCTCTTGCACCGCGCAAGGCTACACGGTGTGCACGGTGTGGATTTGTTACCTTGTGGCATTAGACGGCCACACCGTCTGCAGACGCTGACCCAGCCTCTGAGGTTACTCGCAGTCGCTTCTGCAGCCACTCTTTGCTGCAGTATCCCACAGCAGTCGGCAGCAGTACTTGCAGTCAGCAGTGCGAAATCATTTCTGCAGTCCGTGCAGCACCTGTGCTGGTGATGACCAATGGTCCGTATAAGGGATACAGCATGGGCAACCGTCGCTAGCAGCATGAACCTGGCACAAGTAGTTGATGATGTGGTGCAGCAGTATTTTCATGTGGACAGGATGAATTGCAGGCGTTGTTTGGCGGCAAGCTCAGCTTGCACGGTGGTGGCGTACAAAAAACCACCATCAATGCGAAAGCTGTTGGTGAAGGCAAAGCACTGATGCAGCGTGCCAGTGCTGGCTGTGGTGCTGTGCAGTACCAAACAGGCTACGGATGCAGTGTTGATCAAATGATGGCAGCGGCAGCAGCAATGGCAGCAGCAGCAGCAACAGCAACAGATTGCACCAACACAGCAGGGTGCCAGCAAGGTGACAGGTGGTTGCAGCATGCCCTGGGCAGTGACATGGCATGTAGTATGGCATAGTGGGGAGGCAGCACAGCACGCATAGATACTAGTTTTTGATGTATGGTGCTGAATGTAGGGGCTTAGTGTGCCACGCAGTGTGTGTGGTGGTCTCATGGATGTCACCCGCACAGTCAGCATGACACCCCAGTCACATCATGGCACCTGTTAGCATATTTGGGCGACAATGGAGCAAGTCAGCAGTAGTTGGTATGGACTCCATACCAGGGCCTGATGATGGCTACCAAGCTGGAACCGGTCGTCCTGTAATCAACTCATTGCTCGATTTGCCTCCCTGGCCAGTGTGGTTGTTGCAAGCTCTCCTACTTGTCCCATGCACACTGTGCCACAGTGCTGAGCATGCCATGTCGACGGCGCCTTTGACAGCAAAATGCAGCAAAATGCTGTTGAGCAAGCCTGGATGTCTGCTGCGCAACCCAAACCCCATCTCACAAAACAAACACCACAGCAGGCGTGCAGCGCCCCAATCTCCTCACACTGCGCATGCCCACTAAAAATTTGCAAAACAAACACATGCAGGGGTCGGGTTTCTCTGCTTGCTTGCTCTGTCAGAGTGCTGCTGCTTTCACAACGTACCATCCTCACGCCTTGATTCCCGCCTTGGCCCGCAGTGCGGCCAGGTCCTTTTCAAAGCGTGCAGCAGCAGCCTTCAGGCCCTCTGCAGCAGTGGCCGCCACGCCCTGCACCGCTGCTGCTGCTGTGCGGCCCACCTGGGAGACCTGCTTGGTGGCGGCTGCGTGCTGCTGCGCTGCGAGGTCCATCGCTGCCTGAGAGTCCTGCAGCACCTGCAGACAGGATAATGGGTATACAAGTAAGCACTCACTCTAAGTCACTTACGTAGCTGAACCAGCAGTTGATTTTATTGAGTGTGCTGCTGCGCTGCAATGTCCATAGCCACCTGAGAGTCCTGCAGCACCTGCAGAGCGGGCAGGGAGTACATGCAGGTTGAACAACATTGAGCCAGCTGAAGCACTGCCAGAGGCTCGCTACCTGTTCACCATCCACACACTGCAAGCAACGCAACCAAGCGGCTCTTTGAGTGTGCTGCTGCGCTGCAAGGTCCATCGCCGCCTGGGAGTCCTGCAGCACCTGCAGAGAGGACGAGGGGGGGGGTCGCAGTTGAGTGACGTAGTTGAACCAGTGAACGCTTATAGAGTGTGCTCAGCAGCTGCAAGTCTATCGCCGCTTGGGAGTCCTGCAGCACCTGCAAAAAGAGAGCAGCAAAGCAGGCCATGGGCCTTGTCTAGTAGGCACTGGATGTGGGGGAGGTAGCTGCGCTGCAAGGTCCATCGCTGCCTGGGAGTCCTGCAGCACCTGCAGAGAGGACAAGGGGTAAGCACTCACTCAACTTGTTTTACGTAGTAAAACCAGCAGATAGCAAACGCTTGTAGGGCGTGCTGCTGCGCAGCAAGGTTCATTGCCGCCTGGGAGTCCTGCAGCACTTGCAGACAGAACAACCAAAGCAAGAAGGACACCAACGGCAACTGGCAAACATGCTAACACGTTTACACGCCTCACGCAGCAAGTTGGCGGCCACTGCTGCTGCACCAGTCAAAGCCCCTGACGAACAGCCTGCCAGCGACTAACAGCATCGGAGAAACAGCGCGAGTCATAACGCTGCCAGCGCCGTCGAGGCTGCCGAGTCGGTGATGCCGTGTGCTTCTCACCTGGCATGTCTTGGCGTGGTCTGCCTTGGCCTGCCTGTGCACTGACGCCTCGCCCTCACCAACCTTGGCAGCCACTGCTGCTGCGCTGCGCTCAATCTTGGAGGACAGCTCCTGCAGCGCACTCTCAATCTGGGCAGTGCGCAGAAACACGCAACAGCAGCCTCAGCAGCAGCGTCATCCGCTGCTTGCATGTCAGAGGGAGAGTGCTCAGCATGCATCGTATGCACTGCTGCTGCACTGCTGCACTGCCCTCGATATTGACAGAGCACTCGTGCAGGGCACTTCAGTCTGTTGCAGGTAGCGTGCAAGGAGCTTGAACAAGGGAGCCGCACCCTGGATGCACCGTTCCCGGTGGGCTAGTGGCAGACAGGATACTAACTAATTGCCACAGGACCATTGATAGGCCACAGCCATGCATCCCGCAAATTGAATCATGCAAGCAGGGGTTGCTGGACCCCTACAATGAAGGGGAGCTGCTGCCGCTTCGTTGCTTCACCCGCTACAGCTGCCAGGACCCAGCACAGCCAGCCTTGGCACCGCTGCACGCACCCACCTGCATCTTGAGGCCCTCTATGGTTGGCGCACCGCTGTTGTCCACCAGCTTCTTGGCCTGGGGGGCAGAGCACACAGCAGCAGCAGCAGGTTGACCAAGTGAAAAGAGCAGCAGAGACAATGCAACAGCCCACCAGAACACTGTTGCGGCAACGAGAAGCGGATGTGAAATGACCACAGGTTCAGATGGCAGCATAGGCAGGCCAGGCAGAAGCACATGCATACAGCAGCTACTTGACGACGCTGCGCCCACAGATCAATACCCGTGACACAGGAGGCAGCACACGCCAGGCACGGAGCATCAGGTGCAAAACTAGAGCTGCACTACCAAGAAAAGAGGCAGGTGGGGCGTCGGACCATGCACCTGCTAGGCATCATGTGCATCATGTGCATGTGGCTGTCAGCAGCAGATGTGTCATACAACCTCGGACTCTTTCAGTGCCTGCATGCTGTGCGTATAGAGCCCCAATAGTATCTGCAGCTGCAGTATATAGTCGAATAGGCAGTGGTATGCTGCAGCACGTGGCATAGCCTCAATTTGCGCCTCCTGGCACAACACATCCAACTGTGTGCCGCACCTGCAGCTGCTGTGCGCCGCCCTGCTGCTTTGCGTGTGGCTTCTTGCTGACTCCAACCAGAGGCCCCAGGTCCAGTGACAGTCCTGATCCTTTCTTGCCTTCAGCAGCAGCTGCTGCTGGCGCCTTCTTCTGCGGCTTGCCCATGCTGCCTTGCAGGAGACGTGAAGTTGCTCAGGCTGGCACGCGCGAGCTACGCAGGCAGAAGATCAGTGGCCGGACTTACGTAGCAACTAAAGCCGTAGGAGATAGCTGTCACAAGCCTGCGTCGGTGTTCAAAAAGGGCAAAGTGCTCAGCACAGGGCCGGCATGTACTGCAGTTGTTTGAGCTGTAGTAATGATCCACTGCGAAACGAGCGCTCTAGGCATGACGGTGCTGGGTTGTGATCGCTCAGGCACTTCCGTTACGTGGAGCACACTTGTCTGAATGTCAGATGACGCAGTGTTCACACTATTTTGAATGAGCGCAGGCACAACAAGGCGTCCGCAACACAGAAATCAAAGTTGTTACCAACTCAACATATCAAATGGACGTCCGCGGTTTTGTGGCCATCAGAAGTTCAGGACACAAGCAGTAGCAGCAAGCACCACAACGCAGTGCAACAGTTCTGGTTACAGCGGATCAGTCTCCATGAGATGCTGGATGATATAGCTTGACTAATCCTAGGATCAGACGAGCGCGGCTGCTTCTGCAGCAAGCCAGGGCAGCATGGACGCACTGCAACAGCAGCAGCAGCAGTACGGCGAAGTGCCACTTTACCCATGCCCTGGCTTTGGTGCGTGCTGTAGCATCTGCAGTTTGACAGCAGCCACATGATGATGAACACTTATACACTGCCCTTGACAGCACACAGGCTGTCCAGTCCTACAAATGCCATGACAGCCAGAAATGGTCTCAGTGTCTGCAGGCAGCAGCCACCTGCCCAGTGCGTATGGCACAACCCTTTCCATGCTGAATCTATGCTGCCAGAACCTATTCATGTAATCAACACCAGCTCCCTTCTATGTGAAGCGTCACATTGCCGTGTGTGTGCTGTGTGTCGCACTGCGTCTGGTGCGTCCCATTGCAGCTGCTGTGCTGCGCCCCCCAAGGTGCAGCTATGATGCTGCTGCACTGGCTGGGAGGGCACTTGTTATCGACAATGGCTCACACAGCATGAGGGCGGGGTGAGTGGCAAGGCACTCAGCAGAGGCAGCAGCAGCAGCAGACGATACGCAGTGTGACAGCAACGGACAGCAGAAGAGGGGTAGCAGCAGCAGCAGCACAGCTTGAGCAGGATGAGCAGTTTCGGCACCAGGCTGCAGCAACGGCGGCACACAAACACACACGTGCGGCGGAGGAGGACAGTCATGCTGCAACTGCGGGCAGCAGGAGTGGAAGCGGATCTATTGGTGGCAGCACCTGTGGGCATGGCCTGGGCTTGCAGTACATGAGGGGGGGGCAAGCAAAGCAGCAGCAGGACAATACAAAAATATGCGGCAGCGCCACAGTGAGCAGCAGCCTAGCGGACAGCATCAGCAGCAGCTAGTGTGACTTTCAGTGCCGGGGCAGTTGCCGGTGCATTTGCAGCAGCCGGGCAGTGCCTGATGTGTCTAAATAACTGCAATTGCTACCTTGCTGCTATTGCAGGTGGGCGGGTGAGGAGGCTCCCTCCGTCATCTTCCGCTCTGCGATGTGCAAGCCGCGGCCCAAGCAGGGCCTAGCAAACCGTGCAGTGGTGGGGGAGTGGGGCCCTGGGCTCAGTGGCTGGGACTTTGGCAAGCACACGCACAGGTGAACATGGGTGCAGCAATAGTGGCTGCATCCAACAGCAATGCAATGATCAATGACATCCAGTGGTGCAGCAAGGGTGGTGGGGGAGGAATGCTCTGCACTCAATAGGGTAGGACTTTGGCAAGCGCATGTGAGTGCAGATGCAGCAGCAGCGATGCGGAGATGCATTGATGACTCCCAGTGGTGCAGCAAGGGTGGTGGGGGAGCCGTGCTCTGCACTCAGCGGCTGGGACTTTGGCAAGCACACACACAGGTGACTATCATGCGTGCAGCAGCAGCAATGCGGAGATTTGTGACTCCCGGTGGTGCACTGGTGCAGCAAGGGTGGTGGGCGAGTGGGGCCCTGGGCTCAGCGGCTGGGACTTTGGCAAGCACACGCACAGGTGAACATGGTTCGTTGCACTTTGAAGGGCAGTAGCAGCCCCATTTGCTTACACCCATCTGCCTAGTGGTGCAGGAGGCGGGGAGGTGTGCTTGGCACTCCGTGGGTGTGAAAGCAGCAGCACTGTAGCAGGAACCATACAGAGACACCTTTGGGTGAGATATGGGCAAGCACTGGCGAGGCCGTCTTAGCAGCACCTGTCCATCTCAACTTAATTGGTATTATTGCTGCTGTGGGATGTTTGTGCAGGTGTTCTGCATGAGGCTGACGTGCCCACCAACTTGCTTGAGCACAGTCTTCTGATAATGCAGCTGCGGTGGTTGGGGAGTGAAGCTGAGCGGAGCACCTACAAAACAGGGCGGCTATATCTGCTGTTGACAAGAAGGTATCTGTTGCAACAGCGCTGCACCCACCTGCTGCTGTTGGTGCAGGTATGTGCACGAGGCTGACGTGCCCACCAATTTGTGAGGTCATCTCCACAGCACCTGTCAACAACAGTCTCGGTCTTATTGCTGCTGTGGGGTGCTTGTGCAGGTATGTGCACGAGGCTGACGTGCCCACCAATTTGGAGACGCAGGAGGCCCTCACGGACTGGGCCCTGGACAGGATGGGGCTGGCTGAAGGTGAGGACATGCATGCATAGACATCGTGCAACCCCAGTTTTTCCTCGGGCAAAAGCACATCAAATTATGATGCACTTTAGTCCTGGACAGGTTGGGGTTGGCTGAAGGTGAGGCATGCGTCGTGCGTGGACATCAAGTAATGCCAGTTTGCAAGAGTGTCATGATGCGCATCTGCTGCACTGCGTATTCAAGATGCTTTGCCCTGGGCTCCTTACATGTATCTTCTCTACTTGCAAATGCCGGGCTGCATCTGCTATACCACATCAACACATGTGCCTCTCATGCAGAGCAGCTTGACCGTACTCTGCGGTACATGCTTTCCCGCCTTATTTCTGTGTGCAGCGGGCTGTGTTGACCATCCACTGCTCATGACAGAAGCACCCCTCATGCCCAACTCAGCACGCAGCCAGCTAGCACAGCTGCTGTTCGAAGCGTACGGCGTCCCCGCGCTCTCATACGTTGCGGCAGCACCCGCAGCGTTCTACCACCACTATAGCAGACACCACCAGCTGCAGCAGCAGCAGCAACAGCAGCAGGCCCAGCAGGCACAGCAGCAGCAGGACGAACAGCAGCAGAACGGCTGGGGTGCATTGGGCATTCAGCAGGCTGAGCTGCAGCAGCTGCTGCAGCAGAATGGAGTGTGGCAGGAGGCGTACTGTGGAAGCAGCAGCGGCCTGGTGGTGTGCAGCGGGCACAGCAGCACATATGTGGTGCCCATCTACAAGGTGCGCGACTGCACCAATGGCTGGTGAACAGCAGGCCGTATGAGCAAACACAGTAGTTGGAAAGGTGTTTTGCATGCCTGCAGAATATGGCTGTTTCAACTGCCGGCTTCAGTATCGCCGCGAGCTTCATGGGTTCCAGCACACTACCGCACATATGTCGCCTTTCCACATGTGTGCAACACTGTAACCAACGTAAAGAAATGTGTGGCGCATGGCAATCAACATGGCAAACGGCCTACGTGTAACTCCTCTTCTCCATAAAAATGCAATGCACCCGCAGGGCCAGCCGCAGTGGTCTGCTGCCATGCGCTGCTGGGCCGGCGGCGCAGCCTGCACGGGGCACAACTAGTATCTCACTGCACTGTTTGTCATGTTGACTTTCTTGTGCCAAGATATGCAGCCTGCAACCATCTCTAAACAGTACATGGCTGCATCTGCTGCAGGGCCAGCCGCAGTGGTCGGCTGCCATGCGCTGCTGGGCCGGCGGCGCAGCCTGCACAGGGCACAACTAGAATCTCAATGCACTGTTTGTCATGTTGACTTTGCCATGATATGCAGCCTGCAACCACTCACTAAGCATTACATGTGGGGTGTTGCTGCTGCAGGGCCAACCGCAGTGGTCTGCTGCCATGCGCTGCTGGGCCGGCGGCGCAGCCTGCACGGGGCATAACTAGTATCCCGTCGCACTGTTTTTCATGTTGCCTTTGCCATGCTGTGAAGCCTGCAACCATCTCTAAACAGTGCATGGCTGCATCTGCTGTGGGGTATTGTTGCTGCTGCAGGGCCAGCCGCAGTGGTCTGCAGCAATGCGCTGCTGGGCCGGCGGCGCAGCCTGCACGGGTCACCTGCAGCAGTTGCTGTGCCTGCAAGCGCCGCTGCATGCCGGGGGCCTGCTGGGCAACTGGCAGCTGGTCGAGGCGTTGAAGGAGGGCTTCTGCTTCGCTGCTGGAGACTATAGGGAGCAGCTGAGGGCCGCGGCAGAGCAGCCACACACCGCAGGTATGCTGCAGGTGACGCTGGTTTTGGTGTATAGTTGTGTGGGAGGAAGTAGGTCGGCTGCGAAGAGTGTTAGGTAGGTAGTAGGCAGTAGCTAGGTAGGTGAGTAGGCAGGCAGCAGCTAAGGCGTCAGCAGAGAGTCAAGCACAGCGGGCAGGCGACTCAGGACTTACATAGGTTTATGTTGTTGCATCATGCCAGGGGCTTGTTACACAACTGGCAGCTGGTTGAGGCGTTGAAGGAGGGCTTCTGCTTTGCTACCGGGGACTACAGGGAGCAGCTGAGGGCGGCAGCAGACCAGCCGCACACCGCAGGTATGCAATCAAGATATACCATCGTTTGGTGTGATGTGGTGTGTTGAAGGGGAGAGTTTTAGAAGTAGCTGAGGGTTGCAGCACACAGCCACACTCTGCACAGCATCGGGCCACACATTGCACTATGCTGTACGTTGTGTGCTGCTGCATGATGCTTGCCGCTGCTCTTGCCGCTGCTGCTGCTGATGATGATGTTGCCGCTGCATGTGGGCTTGCTTTTGCAGCTGCCGTCATGAAATGTGCCCCCTGTTGACTGTGACAGTGAGTGACTATGTGCTGTTGCGCCCGCTGTGGCAAATGGGTGGCGGTTTGTGTGCAGCTGCCGTTTGTGGCTCCTGCTGGACCTGGGACGATGCTGACACACAGCCATCAGAAGGAGCCTTTTTGTATAGTCTCTGCTGACACTTCGGCACGTCCTCTTTCGTGTCACTGCTGCAGGTGGTCTTGCGGTGCGCGTACAGCTGCCGTTTGTGGCCCCTGCAGGCCCCACCAAGCCCTCCCCACTGGACCTGGCAGCAGCTCTGAAACAATACATCAAATCTTTGAGGTACCCTTCAGGCCCGCTGCTGCCGCGTGGCCCCTGCTGCTGCTGCTGCTTCTGCTTCTGCTGCTGCTGCTGCTGCTGCAGGTGGCCTTGCGGTGCGTGTGCAGCTGCCGTTTGTGGCCCCTGCAGGCCTCACCAAGCCCTCCCCACTGGACCTGGCAGCAGCTCTGAAACAAATCTTTGAGGTACCCTTCAGTCCTGCTGCTGCCGCGTGGCCCCTGCTGCTGCTGCTTCTGAATCTGCTGCTGCTGCTGCTGCTGCTGCAGGTGGCCTTGCGGTGCGTGTGCAGCTGCCGTTTGTGGCCCCTGCAGGCCCCACCAAGCCGTCCCCACTGGACTTGGCAGTGAGGGCGCAGCAGGCCAAAGCGCGCGGCAAAGCCCTGGCAGAGCAGCGACGGACGAAGGTGTTAGAGGAGAAAGAGGACCAGCTGGCTGCACTGAAAGAGCTGCAGGCAGGGGTGAGTGGTGGCTGTGCTGCGGTTGCGTGTCGTGTGTCGGGTAGCTTCGGAGATGTTTTGGCCAGGGTCAAAGCCCTGGCAGAGCAGCGGCGGACTGAAATGTTAGAAGAAAAGGAGGACCAGCTGGCTGCACGGAAGGAGCTGCAGGCTGGGGTGAGTGACGGCTGTGCTGTGGTTGCATAAGGGGCAGCGTCTGAAATGTTGAGCAGGCGATGGTGCTGGGGTGGTAACGCCAGTGCAATGTGAGTGTGCAGCGACAGCGGCTGTTACCGCACCTTTGGGATAGCTAGGCCCAGCAGCTGGGGCTCAGGTTGGTGGGTGCTGCATGCGTTACTGGGAATGGTCGAAGGTGTCAGAAGCAAAGGAGGACCAGCTAGCTGCACTGAAGAAGCTGCGGGCCGGGGTGAGTGACGGCTGTGCTGTGGTTGTGTGTGGGGTAGCGTCTGAGATGTTTTGGCCAGCGTCAAAAGATGTGCGGCAGCAGCGGCTGGTTCCCTCTGTGCTGCCTGTACAGGTCCTGCAAGCGCAGGAGCCTGTTCTCTATGTGCCTGTTCTATTGTGCTGCGATGACCTTTGGGTATCGTGCTTTGGGCCGTTACATCTGTTGCCACTGCTGCATCTTGCTGCAGGCTGCTGCTGCTGCTGCTGGCTCATTGAGGCTGGGCAGCCTGAGATCGTGTTCAACACGCTGTGCAACACACTCACAGCTGCTGTTAGTGCTGTCGCGTTTCCTGCAGGCTGCTGCTGGGGGCGGCTCATTGCGGCTGGGCAGTCAGAGGTGGTGAGCAACACACTTTGCAACACACTCACAGCTATTGTTGGTGCTGCTGCATCTTCCTGCAGGCTGCTGCTGGGGGCAGCTCATCACGGCTGGGCAGCCAGAGAGTGTAAATGATTGACAGACCTTGCAGCGCACACTCACAGCTGCTGTCGCTGCTGTTGTGTTTTCCTGCAGGCTGCTGCTGGGTGAGGCTCATGGCGGCTGGGCAGCCAGAGGTTGTGAGCAACACAGCTTTTGAGCAAAACACTTTGCAAAGTACTAATAATCACTGTTGGTGCTGTTGCATCTTGCTGCAGGCTGCTGCTGCTGCTGGTTGATTGTGGCTGGGCAGCCAGAGATTGTTATGAATTGACGCACTGTGCAACGCACCCTCACAGCTGCTGTTGATGCCGCTGCATCTTGCTGCAGGCTGCTGCTGGGGGCGGCTCATCGCGGCTCGGCAGCAAAGAAGACCTGGCTTGGCAGGTGGCGGAGCTCACAGCAGAAGTGGCTAGGTGAGCGAGTGTTGGTTCAACTGCTTTGTCACATGTTATGTGTGTCACATGTTATGTGTGTCACATGTTATGTGTGTCACATGTTATGTGTGTCACATGTTGTTACATGTGGTACATGCTGTTACGTGTGGTACATGTCTGCAGCCAGGAGGATCTAATTCAACAGGTGCCGGAGGTGACAGCAGAAGTCGCTAGGTGAGGCAGGGTGGCGTGACACAACTCGCTGCTTGGTTGTTGTCTGACATCTTTTGTAGGTACACATATCATGGCATGTGCTTGCCTTGGTGCCGCTGTCGCCAGCAGAAAGTATCCGAGGTATTGTTTGTCACCTTGTTGTTGGTGTGCCAATCTTACCTTGAATGGATTGTGGCGTGGCTGCAACGGCCCCATTAGCAGTGGCCGCAGCAACACACCAAGGATGCAGGCAGGGGCGCGCCGACAGCAGCAGCGATCGCACATCTGGGAGCAACAAGAAAGTGGAGTGCTGCTGCTGTGGCATGCAGCAGCTGGTCGCCTGCCGTTGTAGCACAGTGGTAGTGCGTGTGACTTGTACACAGCTAACAAGCTGATCAATCAATCATGAGGTCCCAGGTTCGATCCCTGGCAGCGGCAATCGGGCATGTTGCCCTGTTTTGGCATCAACATGAAAGCGATGCATTGCGTTATTTCTAACTCCCGCATTTTCCCGGTAAGTTGGGTGTTGATGTACAGCAGCCATGTGGTACAGGTGAAGAGGTGAGGGCTATAACCAACCTTTACTGTGGAAGCAAGAGGTGCTTGTTGCACCCAGGCCCTCATGCTGTACGCAGCAGCAGCAGCAGCAGCAGCAGCTGGGGGTTGCTGGTGTACACTTGAAGCTGCTTCAAAGATCTGGTGCAGCATTGCATATGTAGCTTCCCACAGCTAGTACATTGGCCATGTCTGCACACCTACCTTCAACACATGTTAGCCTCAGTTTCAGCAGGGGGGCGCCGAAGCAGCAGCAAAAAGTTGCTTCAGGGGGTATATGTAGGGTGCTGTGACAGTCTGCAGCATCTGAAGAAAAAGAAGAAGAGGGGTTACACGGTGTGTTCAAGCGGCTACGCCGCAACGGACACCAGCTGGAAAAAGGATGCTGCGAACAGCTCAGCTCTGACTGTCACTCAAAAAGAGGCTGAACCCCAGAAAAACAGCCCCTGTGTGAGAGGCATGAC
>CADDIJ020001830.1:0-46725 GCA_902809745.2 Tetradesmus lagerheimii | reverse complement strand
GCTGCTGCAGCTCTGAACGAAATCTACATGCCACAGCCTTTGCTGTATATGATGAGCTGCTGTCCTGCACCGCTGCTGCTGCTGCTGCGCTGCTGCCGCTGCCATCAGCATTGCTGCTGGTAGCTGGCCTATCGTTATAGCAGCTGCTGCGCACCATCCAGATGGACTCCAGCAGCAGTAGACGTAAGTGCGTCCACAACAGCTGCTTATCCTGCGGAGGCGCCCATCCGCTGAGGTCATCCATCAGCAGCAGGTTGCTGCTGATGGGGATGACAACTCCAGGCTGCACCTGTTGCCAGAACTGCACAAACCAATGCCACAGTGCTGCTGCCACTGGACATTCCACAAACAAGTGTGTGAGCGTCTCAAGCTGCGGTGATTGCTGACATTGTTGTGCTGGGCATGTGAACTGACCCGCTGCCTGTCTGCCTGCTGACAACATGCGGCGCGCGCCAACCTTGACTCCTGCATGTAGCAGCCTCCAACCAAACTCCCGCAACTGCCGTGGCAGCTGCCTGTGCCCTGCTCGTTTGTATGCAGCCACCCACCTATAGTTGCTGCCATCTGCCCGACCTATGTGCTGCGTCAAAGGATCTTGCAGATCGTTTTGCGCAGGACAGCTAATCTGCTGCTGTTGCTGCTGCTGTTGCCGGCGCTGCACGGTGGTCACTGCTGCTGCTGCTGCAGCACGCTGTCTTGGCAGCTGTCGCTCGCTGGATGGATCCATCCAGGACGCGTGATACGCTGCCATGAGGGCTGCATCACTGAAAAGCTGGCTGCTGCTGTTGGCTCCCTGGCTGCTGCCATGTACACTGCCTTGCTGCATCTGCTCAAATGTCCGCTTCATGGAAGCTTCCATCTCCTGTAGACCATCTTGCGGTGCCTCAGCACCTAGGCGGTTACGCCACAGCCTCGGCCGCATGCCGATGCCAGGCACCCATCCCTCCCTGTGATGCTGACTGCAATGGTGCTGCAACAGCCGTGATGTTGCCACCCTCGGCTTGAACTGCAGCACGCCAACAGCAAAACCCAGGCCCCATACACTAGGGTCAACCTTTATATCTGACCAGGCACCCACCAGGAAAAAGGATGGCGCCTTGGGCAACTGCTGCTGCTGCTGGTGCTGCTGCTGTTGCTGCTGCTGGTGTTGGTGCTGCTGTGGCTGATGTTGATGCCCCTGCTGCTGCTGCTGCCGCCGTTGCTGCTGGTGCTGTTGGCGTTGTTGCCGCTGTCGCTGCTGCTGTTCCTGCTGCCGTTGCTCAAGCAAGAACGTGGGGTGTAGCACTGCTGCGGTATCGACCACGCAGCAAGGTACCCATTGCAAATCATCAGTGTCCATTGGTGCTGCATTGGTCTCCTTCAAGCTGCCATCCTGCAGCACCTGGTACGTCTTTGATCCGTCAGGCACTGCCTGCTGGACCCACTGCTGCTGCGGGTCTGTCTGCCATATGCTTGCAGAGCCCTGCTGCAGAGTGTGCCACCATGCAGGAGGCATTACGATGCCATCCTGCGCTGGCTGGCCTGTCAACTGCTGCTGTACCTGCCCAAGCGTTGTACCTGCACTCTTAGGCATACGATCAGGCAGGCTGCCTACTGCTGACAGCATGATGCCATGAGTGTTGCTGCCTATGCTATGGTTCCCCACCAGCAGCTCCAGCTGAATCTGCTGGTTGCTCATGGCCTGATGCGCCACATGCCTGTGTATGCCAACCCGCTGGAATGCTTCCACGTATGCTGCGTGTCGCTGCTGCAACCTGCCCTGTCTTACTGCTGTTTGCATCGGCGCCTTTGACTGTTGCACCAACACTGCCTCCCCTAAGCCAGGCAAGGCGCGCTGTAGGTTGGCCCTCATGAACGGCTTCCATGCCGCACGCCTAGGGTGCAGCAGCGCTGCTGCTGTGCGTGCCTGCATTGCTGCTGCATGCGCTCTGGCATCCACCTGTCCTGCTCCCCCCATGCTGACTGGCAGGCTGGCCACTGCTGCCGGAGGGCTGTCACTGCATTGTCTGATGTGTGCCTCCCGTACGCTGCCCTGACCCGTCACAAATGCTGTGATTCGGCGGTGGATCCTGGCCATGATATCTGCTGGCACTGGCACAAACTGTGCATGGTAAGTGAGGCAAGAAGCCATCACCTGCCTTGCAACTGCGCAGCGCCCCAGATACGTTAAGTCCTGCCTAGCCCACTGCCTCACACGCCACGTGATAGTCTGTAGTCGCTGCGTGAATAGCGTTGCTGCATGTGGCTCCGTCCCTGCTGTTGACAACAGAATGCCCAAATGCCTAATAGGCTGTTGTGCTGTGTCAGGGAATGGGATGTTAGTGTGAGGGTCCACACCAACAAACGGCTGCTGCGTGCCCACCTCCAGACCCTGACACTTACTGACATTCAGTTTGGCCCCACTGGCTGCACAGAATGGCTGCACTGCTCGCGTAACCAGCACACTGGCACCCTGCCTGCTAGCTGCATGCAGCGTGGTATCGTCTGCATGCTGCATGCTGCATGGTGAAGCTGACCCATCTGGCCTGCTGTGACGGCGCCTCTTGCAAATAGAGAGCCGTGGAATGGGTGTGAGAACAGGTTACCCCATCCTCTCGTGGATTTTTTCACGGAGTAGGGTTTCGGTTTGCGTTGTCAAAAATAAACATAAACCTCCCAGAGAGCATCCCCTGCTGCCCCCTTCCGCCGGCGCTGCTGATCTTCATACTCTGTCAGTTGCTGCTCGCTTGCAGGATGTTGGTTTGCGTTTGTGCTGATCGCAACCATCTGTGTTGCTTATAGGCTGTCGCCACATTCATACGCAATCGCCGCTGCTCTGCGTGTTGCTGCCATTTCTGCCGCTGCTGCTGCAGAGTAGCTGCGGCTATTGCATGCGCCTTCAGCTCCTCAAACTCTACTGCTGGGCTGTTGCGCGGCAGCTCCTGCTGCTGCTGTTCCACAGCCTCCTTCAAGCTCTCCTGCAGATCTGCCACGAACTGTGCATCACCCAGAGCTGAACTTGGGAAGCACCACCTGCGTTTACCCAACAGCGGCATGCCTGGTGGCTGCAGCTTCACCACAACAGGGCGGTCGTCTGAAGGGTACCGCCTGTACTGTGTGGCTTTCTGCAGCCAGCCGGCCTCAACCAGATCCTCTGACAGGAGCACATAGTCAATCCTGCCAGCAGACGTGGCCGCGTGAACGGCTGGCTGCCCTACCCCTGGCTGCCTGCTGTCTTGGCTGCTGCTGTCGCCGCAAAATTCCAATAGCTGTACGGTGCTTTGTTGTCAATGCGATTATCCTTAACGACCATGCGCCTGGACTGCTTTGCCTGCGTTCCTGCAAATGGCTGCACATCCCGCTCCTGTACTGCACAGTTGAAATCCCCGCCGACTATCAGGCTGGAACCCAAAGCCCCTGCTTCAAGAGCATCCTGATACGGCCCTTCCAACCAATCTGCGCGCACCGTATGGTCATCAGGTGCGTACACTGCTACTGCTGCCAACTGCTGACCCCAAGGCGTTGCCCAAGATACCCTGATCACCCTGCCCTGCCCATCTGTATACTCAACCTGCGCTTCTGTTCCCTGCTGAACTACGCGATCTGACAACAACACCGCAACACCAGCTGTCGCACGTACGCCATCAACGAGAGGCTTGCTATGTGAGTAGCAAAACCCCTGCCACGGCCTACCTGGCCCTGCCCCTTGCTGCGTCCACTGTTGCATCTGCTGATCTGAGCTGCTGTGAGTCTCAACAAGCAGCACAACATCAAGCGCTTGCTGCTGCATCCAAGCAAAGAAAGGTCTTCGCTTTTCAGCAGCAGCCAGCCCATTGACATTGACAGCTGCTACACTGAAGGGCCGTAGGCCATGAGCTCCGGTTGGCGGCATTAGGACCGGCGCCCACTGCGTGGGCGCTGTCTCTGTGATGGCGTGCTAGGCTGTGCGGTTGCTGTTGTTGCTGTTGCTGCTCCTTTTGCTGCCCCGCGGTTCTGCTGGCGCTGCTGCTGTTGCTGCCGCTGTTGCTGTTGCTGCATGGCAGTGAACCTAGACGGATCCGCTGCAAACATGGGATCCAGCGCCCGGCGCTGCCGACCGGAGCAACGCGTGTTTGGCGGCGGAGTTGTTGCTGCTGCTGCTGCTGTTGTTGTTGCTGCTGCTGCCGTTTCTGCTGCTGCATCATCATCATCATCATCGCTGTATGAAAGCGCAGCAGCGTCAGGGAAATATACCCTCAGCCACTGCTCCTCCACCGCCTCTGACATTGGTGCAGCACCATGCTGCGCGTAGAAAGCGCGTAACATGGTTTCATGTTGTCTGCTGTCCGCTATGTCCTCTGCCCGCATGCAAAGGTGCTCTGCCATTGGACCCCCGCGCCATTGCTGATAACTACCTGCTGCCGCTTCTGCTGCTGCTGTTGCTGCTGCAGTTGTATCTGCTGCTGTTATTGCTGCCCTAGGTTGTGCTGCAATCTGCTGCTGTGCCCAGGGGTCGGGCGGTAGCGCTGTGCCCATACCAGCAGGCTGCATGGCAGTTGGGAATGCCGCTGCTACCCTAGCAGCTGCGTCTAGTGCTACAGCTTGCTGCTGCTGACGCTGCGTCAGCAGCGGTTGCCGTGGCTGGGACTGCTGCTGCTGCACCGGGGTTTCCGCTGTTGTGGCAGGCGCTATTGCCTCCTCCATCAGTGCATCGTCGTTACTATGCTGCTGCTGTTGCTGCTCCTGCTGCTGCTGCTGCTGCTGTTGAAATTGCTGCTGTTGCTGCCCCTGCCCCTGCTGCTGCTGCTGAACATGTAATATGCGTTTCTGCGCCAACTTTCTGCCCACCTGCCTTGCACGTCGCCGCTCTGACTGCTCCTGCTGCCACTTGTGCGGCTGCTGCGCCGTGCGGCCGTGCACGTAGATGGTGGTGGGCTGCCCTGGCCTATCGCCAACCTCGAATAAGTCAGGCAGGTTGCGCAGGATCAGGTCATTGTCCTCAGCTGCGACATATGCCACAATGCTGTCAGCGCATGGGCAGCGCAGCGCAGCATTGCCCATCAGCCTGCTGTAGCCCAGCTGCTCATGCACTACGCTGATGTTCTCATATCCTGCTGCTGCCAGCACCGCCTCTGTGAACCCACGCCGCGCAAACTGTAGTGGCGGGTTGCAGAAGAGGATGCGCACTGTGCCGCCAGGCTGTGCTGCTGTTGTCCACGTCACTGGCACCCTGCTTGCTGCCACCTGTAATGTGTTGCCACGCACACACTGCTGTGCAATCATGACGGCAGCGTCAGTGGCGTGCAGCAGCAGGTCTATGTACCCATTCCTGGTGCCTGCCTCTGTTGCGCTGCATGTGTGGTGTGCTGAGACGCACTCCATGAGCCGGCTACAATCTGGCCCGTCCACCTGCTGGCCCTGCTGGAGCAGGGCTGTCGTTAGCCGCTTATATTGCTGCCCACAGTCCTTCTCCTTACAAAGCGGGTGCGCTTTGCCGATGTACAGTCGCATGCTGACAGCGCACGACCTGCTGACCGCTGGCGGCTGTGCTGTTAACATGTCTGCCTCCTGCAGCCTTGCGTCCATCATCACATCATCAGGTGAGAACAACCACTTGCCTCCAGGGGCAGGCGGTTGAGTGGCATGTGTCCGCTGCTGCTGCATCGGCTGCTGCATGCCCCACTGCTGTCCAAGCCTACTCCTGCCGATACTGCTATGCATAGCACTCAATTACGCTAGACCGGAGAGCACGCCACAGCATGTGCACGTTTGGCAAGGTGCTACTGCAGTTTCTGCTGTTGCTTACGTGTGCTGCTGTTGCTGCTGCTGCTGCTGCTGCCGGGTCATGTACACTGCGAAGGCACATGCACGCTCTCCGGGCCAGCTCACGAAAAACATTGGTATTCGAATAGCATCCGAGAGTTATCAAAGCGAGCTCCTGCTGCTGTATATTGACGTGCCACTGTACCGGCCCAACGTGCTGCTGCTGCTAGTCCGTTTATATTACTGTGACCATGCCAACGCCTCGAACCCGGACCAATGAAAAGCCTTTAGCTATTATAAACTCTCAACGAACGAAGGGTGTCCCAAACGGAGTTCACCCCAGCTGCTCTCGGAGCGGCTGTGTTTAGCTGCTCTCGGAGCATGCAAGTACCTATAAACGACCGAAAATCGCTCTTTTTTTCATATGATGCGTCTACTGCTGCTGGACAGTAGCTATTGGCGTTGCGGTGCTGAAGCTGTTGGCCGAGCATGGTATAATGGTACCAGACGATAACTTAGAGGCGGTAGCTGCAGCCCTGGATGGGCTCACCCTGGCTGCCAGAAATGTGCAAGATGCAGCAGCAGCGGCAGCTGGGCCCATGCATGACAGCAACAGCGGTCAAAAGGGGAAGGCTGAGTTGGAAGCCTTACGCATGGACGTATCTGATATGAAGGCATTGGTTGGGCAGCAGCAGACCATGATTGGTCGGCAGCAGGCAGCCATGGAGCGGCTACTGTGCGCACAGCCCTTTTTCCCGCCTGCCTCCTCTTCAGCAGCAGCAGCGGCCGCGCCTGGCGCTGGGGCAGCTGCTGGGCTGGACTTCCTGCCAACGGACACCACCAACGGCAACATCGCCAAGTCCATGCCGGAGATTGAAGAGCAGGCCAAGGGAATGCTGGCAACGGGACTTCCTGCAAGCGGCGTCTCTGCTGGTGGGTTGTGTGATCTACTGCAGGAGCCTGAGCTGGGGGCTGGTGTGGTTTGCGGTGATGGTGGAGTGTCTGGTGTGGGTGTGCAGCACCTGGCTGCTGGTGTGCGTGGCGCGGCTGGCAGCGGTGCTGCTGCGGCTTTCAGCTGCAGCAGCGCCTGCAGGGAAGGGGTTAGGAGTCAGAAGGTGTTCTATGGGGTGGAGCATTTTGCTGGTAGCGGGCTTGAGAGGGCTGGGCATGTTGAGAACGTGCTGCGCGTGGAGCAGTGCAGCGGTAGGCTCATTGCGGAGCAGTCGCTGGGATCTCTGCCAGCACGCACGAGTGTGTGCTCCGATGCGGAGCTGCTGCGCAAGCTGCCTAACTTTGTGTGCTGGGAGGATGCGGAGCAGCGTTGGGTCACTGGCTTTAAGGCAGCAGGTTACCTGCAGGGCAGCGAGCTGGTGGCATACGAGGCTGTGTTCCGCCCGCGTATGCGGCAGGCAGCAGCGGAATACATGATGGGGTCTAGCAGCATGTGGCTGCTGTTCCTTTTGTATGACAGAGATGCGCACATGCCACGAAAGCAACACGGGCACAAACACTGTATAAGTGATTAATTATACGCTGGTCAAGCACCAGTATGCGCTTGAGGCAGCCAAGGCTGCAGTCAGCAGCAAGCAGCCCAGCCCTGCCGCGCCGCCGCGGCAGGTGCCGCAGCTGCAGATGACAGGGCTCAAGGACATGCTGCAGTGGCTGCTGGGTCAGCCACAGCAGCCGCAGCGCTTCCGGCGCGGTGCCAGCAATGGAGGCACGGCAGGATTGATGCAGGAGATTGAGCCGCTGCTGCCGGCTGGTGTTGGCCGCAATGATGTGTGCCTGAACTACTGGCAGCATGGGTCCTGCAACAGGCCCGAGTGCAAGTTTGCGAGCAAGGGCCACTGCTGCATGCTGTGTGGGGCGGCCAACCATGGCGGCAGCCAGTGCCGCAGGAGGGGTGGTGCGTTCTAGGGGTGCGGCCCGTCGGTGGAGGAGTTTCAGGGTTCTTGTGGTGGAGGTATGTTGGCCGGCAATGCGTTGGCAGCACTGGTGTGCTGCGCGCTGCTGGCGGTGGTAGCAGCTGCGAATGCTGCTACTGCTGATGTCACTCCTGCTGTGTCAGGTTAAGTGAAGGACTTTGGCATGCCTGGAACTGCGTCCAGGGCAGCAGATGCGTGCTGCAGTCAGGTTGTGACTGCTGTTTGTTTGGATGCTGCGAGCAGTGCTCCCGGGAGTTCGTGTGCGGACTGTTGCCGGTGTGGGAATGTACCCACCAGCGGTACTGCGTGTGTCACGCCTGCTGTGTCAGGTGCTGTTGGTGAGATTTGTGTCACGCCTGCTGTGTCAGGTGCTGTTGGTGAGATTTGTGTCGCGCCTGCTGTGTCAGGTGCTGTTGGTGAGACTCGTGTCACGCCTGCTGTGTCAGGCGCTGTTGGTGAGATTTTGGTCCCGCCTGCTGTGTCAGGTGCTGTGGGTGAGATGTGCGTTACGCCTGCTGTGTCAGGTACTGTGGGTGAGATTTGTGCACCATCTGCTGGGTCAGGTGCAATACCTGCTGGGACGGGTGTAGTGCGTGGAGTTGCCAGTGTGGTTGGTGGTGAGGGTAGCTTCACTGATGATACCTGCAAGGATGCTGGAGCAGCCACCACCTTTGTGCAGGCGTTGTGGGGCGTGCAGCCCGTGCAAGAAATCTGGGACATCAATTGGGCAGGCTGGGGCTTGCCAAATTGCGTTGCATCTGTGAAGCGTGTCACAGACCCTGCCTGTGTGACCAGTGCGGTCAACATGTCTGGTTGGTGGCGCAGGTTGCTGCCACATCAGCAGCAATTTGTGGACCAAATGCGAAGCCGGTGGCCGTTGTCGGTCCATGTGTGGCAGCCTGTGTTGGGTGGTGACCATGATTGGTCTTTCTTGTCGGCGGTGTTGACTGAAGGCGTGTCAATTGTTCACCCGCAGAATGTGCCAATGGTTTCTGTGGCTCACAACTATGCGTCTTTTAACGAGTGCGCGGCCGCCTGTGGTGCGGTGTTTGCGTCAGAGCTTGAACGTGGCTTGATTACAGCACCCCCCGAGTGGTTTGCGTCACAGTGGGTGCATCCATTGGGTGCAGTGCCAAAGAAGAACGGAGGTGTCCGGATAATACACGACTGTTCATATCCTCGTGGTGCGTCTCTCAATGATGCACAGTCATACTTGTACTTGCCCTGGGCGTCCATTGACAGCATTCTGCAGGAAGTGACCCCATCGTGTTGGATGGCAGGCATTGATATACAGGAGTATTATCGGAACTTCCCTGTGAACCCGGTTTGTTGGCCCTTGCAGTGTTACAGAGATGCGGAGGGGCAGCTGATTGTGGACAGCCGTTTGCAGTTTGGGCATAGGATGGCCCCTGAGGTGGCTGGGCGTTTCTCGGCGGCGCTGCAACGGCGCCTGATGTCCGAGTTTGATGCGTCTGTGACAGCGGTCATGGATGATTTTACAATCATCAGCCCCAAGCAGGACAAGTGCTTGGCGGCGTGGCGTGGCTCTTGCAGCAGGTTGGAAGGTCTTGGCTTCAAACTCAGCCAAGGGCCAGGCAAGACTGAGCCGCCTGCTCATGTCAAAGTGTCTTTGGGTTTAGAGATTGATTCTGTCTCGATGACGGTGGGCTTGTGCCCGGTTAAGTTGGCAAAGTTACGTGATGTATGCCAACAGTGTCTGGCGTCTAAGTTTGTGACGCGCAAGCAGCTGGAGAAGCTTCTGGGTTTCTTGATGTGGGTGAGCCGTGTTGTGTATGCAGGCAGAACGTTTTGTCATAACCTGCAGGTGACAATGCACCGGCTGCGCAAGCCGTCACACCGCGTACGCATGTCAGCATGGCTGCGCTCTGAGCTACTGTGGTGGTTGAATGTGGCGCCGTCGCTGAATGGCAAACATCAAATCTTGCCGGCTATGCCTGTGAAGTGGGCGCAGTTTCAGACGGATGCATCTTTGACAGGTGCAGGCGGTGAGCCATGCGTGGGCATTTGGCTGCAGGGTGCGTACAACTCATTGTCGTGCACGCAGCTCTGCAGTTGCTTTGCTGATGTACCAGAGAAGACTGCGCATATCTCTGTGTGGGAGATGTATGCGGTGGTGGTGTGTGTGCGTTTGTATGGAGATTACATGGCAGGCCGCTACTGGCGGGTGCGGACGGATAATAGCCAGGTGGTGGCATGGTTCATGAAAGGTGATGCGCCGCCTCACCTAGTGTCTTTGTGGCTGAAGGAGATGGCCACACTGTCCGTGCAGCTCAGGTTCCGTATCGGGGCGAAGCACATCCCTGGTGCTGCCAACTGTATGGCAGACGCGTTGAGTCGATGTGCTTGGAGGTGGTGCATACGCTACTGCAGCGCTGGGTTGTTTCACAGTCAGAAGATTGGCTGCTGGTACCTGACGCTGCTGCGCCTCCTTTGACCTACAGGGGCGGAGTGCTTCCCGCCAGGAGTGGCGGCGACACAGCCGAGGCTGGCGCTGCATCAGGAGGCGCTGGGCTATTTGAAGCATGACTTGGCTGATTCCACTCTGGGGCAGTATCAGCAGTCGCTGAAGTATGTGGTGCGCGTGCTGCTGCTGCTGGGTTTGCTGCCGATGCTGTGGGCCCCGCAGGAGCTGGTAGTGTGTTGTGTAGTGGCGTTTTTTGCGCGGTCCGCGTCTTACAAGACCATTGTGAACTACTTGAAGGCTTGGAAATACTTCCTGGGCGTGCATGGCTGGGATGTGAGTGTGTGGCAAGGTTGGCAGCTGCTGCCAAGGCTGTTGAGGGGGGTCAAGCGTGTGAAAGGCGATGCGGCAAAGCCCAAGCTGCCCATCACCCCGGCCCTGTTACTCAAGTTTGTGCGGGCGCTGCCGCTGGGCGGCCCTGCACTTGCTCTGTGGGCAGCAATACTGGTGGGATTCTTTGGCTTTCTCCGCAAAGGGCATTTGTGTGTGGACGGTGTTGGGCTTGGAGCTGTGTCTATGGCAGTGCTGCGGCGCAAAAACTTTGTGTTTGACCATGCGGCTTACTGTGTGCATATCACAGTTACCATGTCAAAGACCAACCAATTTCGGCGGCGGCAGCAGGTCATCACCATTCAAGGGGTGAAGGGACACGTTTTGGACCCATACGCCTGGCTGCAGAAGCTGTTCACCTTGCATCCTGCAGATGGGGATACACCGGCGTTTGGTCATGTGCAGGGTGGTGTGTATGTGCCCCTGACATACTCTCGTCTGCTGGTGGGTCTGAAGGATTTGATTAAGGCGTGTGGCCTGGACCCCTCTGCATATGGTGGGCACTCGCTGCGGCGAGGCGGCGCCACGTGGGCCTTTCAATGCGGGGTGCATCCGCTGTTCATTCGCATACAAGGTGACTGGCAGTCTGACACGTGGTTGCTGTATGTCGGCATGTCGGCAGCGCAGAAATGTGCTGTCACGCGCATGATGCAGGAGAAGATCGCAAGCCTGCCTGGTGCAGCAATTTGAGTGAGGTGGGGAGTGGGTTGGGAGGTGTGCTGTGTGCTGCTCAGCTGAGAATGCTGAGCTGTCACTGCTCTGGCGGCTGCTGTGTGCGCGGCACACGCGTAGCCTGCCCGCTTCTGGCCCAACCTCACTCATTGCTGGCATGTCTGTTGGTATGTTAAGACAAGAGGGAGATATTGTAACACACCTAAGGCAGTCATGATCTGGTAAGCACGTTTTGTGCTGCAGGGATCATGAGGACTGAGAGGTGTTAGTTTGATTAGGCTGTTGTCATCAGGGCTCAAGTGCATGGTAGTGTGATCTCGCCCTACTAAAGCAGATACAGCTTGGCTTGAATGCCAGCTGTATGATTGTACGGGAGCAACGTTTGTGCATGCGCGTTTCCCTCCCACCCACCCTTGATACTCCATCGATGGGCTGTCATTTGCCTCTGCTTGACTACATACCACCATGTCAGTACTGTTTGGGATGTGTGCTGTGTGCTGCTCAGCTGAGAATGCTGAGCTGTCACTGCTCTGGCGGCTGCTGTGTGCGCGGCACACGCGTAGCCTGCCCGCTTCTGGCCCAACCTCACTCATTGCTGGCATGTCTGTTGGTATGTTAAGACAAGAGGGAGATGTTGTAACACACCTAAGGCAATCATGATCCTGGCCGGGTCTGTTGGGTCCTAGGCTGCTGCTGGGCCTTGGCTCTGACCATATCCCGTGTGCCAGTGGCCGGCATGACATGACTCATCGCAGTGCTTACAGCCAGCAGCCGCTGCGCACCAAGCTGACTTGAAGGCTTGAGCACCGTGCAGGAGTCTGAGGACTTCTGCAGCTGGCAGCTGTCACCTGCAGTAGCCTGCAGCGGCCGGCGCTTGCTTCCATTGGGACCTTGCACGCTGGCCTGGGGCCAGCAGCTGCACCCCAAGTTGGCTGCAGTTGTATTCCCATCCATATTTATTGAGCAACATCAAGGGCATCTGTCATTGTCCATTCACCCCGTGTAGTCACTCTCTTTTGCATGTACAGGTGCTGAAGTGGTCCAAGAACCTGCCTGGGGCGCAGCTCACCTTCCAGCGCGAGTGGATGCTGGGCAGACGCCTCAATGCAGCCGCGCGCAGGGATTCCATGCTCAACATTCTGCTGCAGACAGGTAAGAACATCTGCCCACCCTCCAAACTGTGGCTACATGGAATTTGCTGCCGGGAGTGCGTGGAGGCTGCCAAACTTGGTCGCCAAGCCGCCTCAGGCGGCAGGTTGCTGCTGCGGCAGGTTGCTGCTGCGGCAGGTTGCTGCTGACTGTAGCAGCTACCCGGTGGTTGTCGCCCGGGGTCAGGCACGGTGCTTGAGCAGGGGCAAACCATTCAATGAGTGGCACTCAGCGTTGCTGTGAGCAGCTAGACTTCCAGCTGACTTGGGGACTACCCACAACAGCTGCTACTGCTGCTACCCACAACAGCTGTGCAGGTCCTGCTGCTGTGTCATACAGCAATGATGGCAAGCTGGCGTTCAGGGGTGCTGTGCTTGAAGGCTTGAACGGCAAGAGCCTGGACAAGCGGCTGGAGGAGGACCCCAGCTTCTGTGACATTGACTTCCTGCTGGCATGCCTGCAGAAGGTGAGCTGATCCACACATCGTGTGGCAGTACAGGCAGTACAAGAGCCACAAGGTATCAGTTGTGGTTGGACATGATGCGCACATTGCCCCTGTGCTACGGCTGCACATTGCCCCTGTGCTACGGCTGCACATTGCCCCTGTGCTACGGCTGCACAGCCACTGATGACAGGATGTGTGAAGGGCTGCTGCAGCCACGTTTGGCAGCACAGCTTCTGCACCGTGCGAATAGTAATAGTAACAGTAGCAGTAGCAGTAATGCCTCAGTATGCTGCTGCTGACGATGCATCTGCAGGCGCTGACTGCACTGGACAGGGCGGATGACCTGGTGGGGTTCAGGCATGGAGACCTGCGCGTCAGGTGAGGACTGTGGCTGCCAGCATGTGGCGTGTGATTGCCAATGCCAGTGGCCTGGCGGGAGTACTGTTCACTGGCATACGGCAGCCAGCAGCACAGCACAGTCGCCGAGTGGATGCACCGCGCAACGGTGGTGCTTGGTCAGCACTAGGACGTTGGCATTTGCAGCCACGCTGGTGCACAGCCTGACTGGGCGCTGGCTGTGCAGAACGGCTGAGCTGAGCAAGGTCTCTTGATGTTGTCTCAACTGGAAGAGTGTTGTCCTGCTGTGTGCTGCCTCTGCATGTTTGTGACGTGCAGCAACATCATGGAGCATGTGCTAGACCCCAAGCGGTACGAAGAGCTCCTGCATAACCCCGACACCTGGCGCAAGCAGGGTTATGAGTCAGCAGCCAGCGCAGCACTCGACCAAGGTGTGTTGACGCTCAAGCTCCTCGATTGGGGTCACTCAGAGATCCACGAGTCAAGCTCGCGCAAGATGCTGCTGAGCGTCGAGCAGGACAGCGGAACACAGCACGATCAGTACCTCAGCAGCAGCAGCGGCAACAGCGGCAGCAGCTTGGTGCTGCAACGGCTTCCTCCCCTGAAAGGCTTCATCGAGATGATCTACAACTTCTGGTACAAGGACAAGTCCGACTCTTGGCGCCTTTTCCACTCGCTGGTACTGCGCCTCGACGGGCGCGCGGAAGAGGCGGGAAGTGACGGAGTTCTACGAGCTTGTGTCGGAGCTGCAGGACGTCAAGCTGGAGGCCAAGTTCTTCGACGACACTACTGTGGACTCGCGTGGCAAGGTAAGACGGCTTGCCAGCAGCAGTTGGCTGCTACTGTTGCAAATCTGTTTCCAATTGGCGCTGTTGCTCTTGCTGCTGCTGTGCAGCAATGGACGCTGCACAGAACTTCAAGCAGTGTTTGTGCCACCCTGGGGCTCAACTGGCTACTGCTGTTGCTGCTGCTGCTGCTGCTGCTGCTGCTGCTGCTGCTGCTGCTGCTGTGTTTGTTGCTGCAAACAGGTGCGGCGCCTGGACCCCAGCGAGCCCGTGTTTGACCGTGACGCTGGTGAGTTTGTCAAGCTGTCAGAGCTGCCTGGGCAGGACGTGACAGCAAAGCCGAAGCGCGGGAAGTGGTTCCGCACGCTGCGCGACATCGTGCTGCGCGCCTGGAGCAGGTGGTTCAGCAAGCGCAAGACGATTACGTACAAGGCTATTCTGAAGATGGAGAAGCTGGGGCTGCTGAAGCTGTCTGCTGAGCAGTTGAAGAGGCCATAAGGCACTTGTTCAATGGGACCTATTACAGGCATCAACAGGCTTTCAATGTCTTGTGTCGAGTGTTTTGACTTGAGTGTGAATATTCGACATTTACTCAAGGTTATGAGCCTCATCATAGGCTACAGGTGTGTACACTACTACATGGCATCTAGTTGTGCACATGTGAACAGTGTAGTTTTTACAGTGTAGTCATGCAAGTTTGGATGTACATGGCACAGCAACTGCAGTGTAGCGCTGCTGCAATCCTTCAAGGCCAGTGCAAGTTGCATTGGCGGTTGCATGGCAGAGGCAGGGTGCCACCAGTGGTGTCGGGGTTATCTGCACCTAGCATGGTGGTGTGCGAGTGGGAGAGGAAGTGCATGGCACAGCAGCTCTGTATATCGTGTGTGCTGTGAACACATGGCTTGTTGCTTAGTACAAGGGCGGGGCCCCATCTAGACATGTGAGTACTGCATTATGCTGCATGATATTTCAATCATATTTCAATCTGGTATCTGCAATCCTTTATACGGCGATGCAGTGACTGTTGATGTAATCAAGTCAAATGCATGGTGGATGCTGCCTTCAATTATGGTTGCAGCTATCAGCAGCAGCTGTACATCTGATAGCCAGTTGCTGCAACCATTGTATACGCTATGCTGATTGCAAGCGTTAATATATCCGGTGGTAAATTGTAGTTTACTATACTTGATCGTCCGTGATTGCTGCAATCACGATTGCTGTGTTACATGCTGTTGTCAACCTGATCGAAACGACCGCTGACAGTAGCTGCAACCATGGTTGAAATACTATGCACTTTAGACCGCATCTACCACCTTGTTGTATAAATCAAAATCGTTTCAACACACCCAGTCCTCTAAGCAATACCCTAGATTATTCTGACGTAGTCATGCACAACAGCAGGACTCCTTGAATGGCCTGCCAAACTCCTTGAGGAAACAAGTCTTCCGCAGAGCTACAGCAACACGTGAATAGTCAGGCCAGCTATCCTGGCTACAGTTGAGTGTAGAACTCAAAGGCGCAGCACGGATTCATAGAATCAGTGGTGGCAGGGGCAGCACGGATTCACAGAATCAGTACTGCTAGTAGTACTGCCAGCACCTGCGCTGCTCCCAGCAGCCATTAAAGCAGTGCCACACGGTGCGGCATGCGCACATACACATGCTTTTGGACCGCTCGGCATGAGGCGCTCGAACCACCTGCAAACGCAAGGCATCCATCACTGCACCAACACATCATCATGACAGGATGATCCTGTGACAGCTGCACAGACACCAACCCAGCGTGCAAAGCAGCTCACGCCAACAGATGCACTTCACTCTCTCAAGGCAGCACCACTCCTCTGTGCAGCACACAGGCTAAGTGCTGCACCAACAAATGACGCAAGCCCCAGAATACTATTGGGGCCCAAGTTGACTGCTGCTTGTCAGTGCAAAAGGCAGCGGAGTGCAGGCGCACATGAATGCAGCAGTCGAGAACCTGCACAGCATGTCCCTAACTCTGCCATGCTTTGCACTCAAGGGGTGCATCTGTCACTGCCAAAGTAGAGAAAGCAGCTTGGCACCTGACGACACACAACCTCCTTGCACATGTCATGCCGTAGCAGCAGATCTGCTGCTGCACTAGAGAGTGCAGCAGATGCGCATGAGGAGCACAAGCAGCAGCCCACAGTGAGGCGCTTTAGAAAGCCTCAATCAAAATCCCGGTGCCTAGTTCTACGCACCAAAAGGGGTGTCACAGCACTGTCGCAAATGATTATAGAAAAACACCCACCGCACCCTTCATGATCACCAATCACTGTACACACACAGCTGCAGTGATTGTTGCAGATTGTGCAGGCAATGGATGCGTGGCATTGCTTGCAACTCCTGCAGCCTATTGCACACCGTGTGCCCCAAAGCTTTGGCAGGAGGAACCCCAGCACATACACAGGTGCTGCAAAGCTGCTTGCAACTCACACCATCCGTCCTGCTTTACATGCATACTTGTGACCAGGCAAGATGCACTACAGCCCGTTGTGACAACCAGAACGCTGCAAGCAGGCATCCTAATACCCTGGGATGATGCAACATGCCCCCATGAACAAAACAGTGCATGATCATGAAACACCCTGCCATGTACATTACGAGAAAATGCACCATATCACTGCTTTTGAAAACCCAGCCCCCAGCTACATGCTGATGACGTTGTGCGGCCAGGCTTTGATCCACAATCAAGCACAGTCAGCAAACAACAGTGTGTTGCACCAGCAGTTTTTTGTGTGCAAACTGGCGTTCAGCAAAATCCAGTAGCTACACAACACGTACTGCGACTGCAGCAGTGTCGCACATGCTGCTATGCCAAATCAAAAAGAGCTGACAACTTAGAGCAGTGATTAACTTTCTGACATGTTAGCAACAAGGTAACACCCTCCTCACTCCCTCACTCCTTAGTATGTGTGCAAGCATCCCAGAAATTTTGGGACACATTCACAGTGTTTGAAAACGCGCCAACAACATGCTAACGCTCTAGCCACATTCTTTTCTGCGGCTGTGTCAATGCCAGACCTTTAAAGGTGATTGTCTGCACAGTCGTGATTAGCATGTGCAGGCAACCAAAATATTGCCCAGCTTAGGCCTGCGGCTGGCAAAACTTTGAGCACCGGCATGCAGAAGATTATGCATGCTTGGCAGTGGTATTCCAGATTCAGGCCCATTTGATTGCAGAAGCTGCACCTCTGTGTGCATGCGCAGCTGAACTGCACTAACAAAGCACAGTGCAGCACACTCTCAACAAAGTGCAACTCAATGCCGCCTGCTGCACACAGCAGGAAGTTGCACGCTCTCTCAGAACCTGAAGCAGACAGAGCAAAACGCCCTGGAATATTAGCACAAGTGTCCACTCTGCTATGATGAGATCTGGCGACGATTTAACAGTCACGCAAGTGGGCAGAACCCATACAACCAACATGAGAATCACCACTCCAGCAGCTGTTCTGTGCTGGTACTCCAGGCTGCACGCCAGTCGCAGCTGGCAGCTTTGGGTCCAGGAGTTGCCTCACACCATGTTGTTTAGTTGCGCTCTGTCTGGGCAAACGCAACCGCAGAGTCAGCCTGTGCCAGCACGATGTGGCTGTTGGCAGCACCGCTCAGTGCCTTGCTGCCCACCTGTAGCAGCAGCAAGACGCCACAGCAGCAACAGAAGCAGGGATTTACTTGAGAGGAGTGTTGTCAGACAGCAAGTGCCCTAGTCACCTTCATACTGACCGACAACGCTGAGTGGCACTAGATCTGCATTCTTCCCGCACTAACGTGACATGTGACGGAATGCAGCGAGCTAGGTGGCCACTCATATCTTCCGTTACAAAGCATGACCCATGCGCAGTTATAGGTAGCTTCATAGCAAACACTGCTGCTTCAAAAATGCACCCTGCACATCTACCCTGCAGCTCAAAGCTGGTCGCTCACCGGCTGCATGGTCACTCCGTAGGAAGCAGCACGGCTGGCGCCGCGCATTGTGCCAACCCTTGTTGTGAGCAGATTGGAGCTGATTGCCACCCTTCCACGGCCTCCCCTGTTGAGGGGCAGGCTGTCTGATGCAGAGATTGACAGAGCGCCCTCGTATGTTGCAGAATGCGCCATGTTGCCCATCACCAGAGCGGGCATGGAGGCGTGACCGTTACCGCGGTTGGGGCCACCACGGGGCAAGTCCTGCGGGAAGCAAGCAAGCAGCAGACAGCAGGCCTGGGGTCAGTCCTCTGCTTGCGTGTGCAAGGTCAATTGGAGTCAAAGGACACCAGAAGTGCACCAGTTGCTGTCAGATTCCTGGGTCTGCTTGCATCCACCCGCCAACATGTCCCGAGCACAGACCTGTGCTCTCCAGCCAAGCATGTGCATGACTGAAGCAGCTGGCAGCAACAACTCAAAAAAGCTGCAAGCATGCTGAACTGATGATCTGATTACTACCAGCAGAGCTACAAATGCTGACGCATTCCGCACTGGCAAGAATACAGCTGTGTGCTCATCATCAAGCAACTCACCTGTGCACTCCTGGCACGGGGTGTTAGGGCCCTGTTGTTGTTGTTCATGTTGGCTTCCATTGCATCAACAGTGGCGTAGGTGCGCTTGGCTGCAGCGGCAATGGAAGCGAGGCGAGATCACAGCAGTCGACACGGCAGCAGTTGGTGTGTCAATTTCTGTTGGGTGGGGCTGGAAGGACTGAACACAACAATGCAGACTCTGAGAGGACTCTGGATGGAGCCTGAAAAGAGCAGATGCATACATGTGGTGTGCATGCATCTTGACAGGCGCAGCAGTGCCTACACACCTGCTGGCGTTGTCAGGCGGTGGATGCCACCGAATGCAGCGTTGGCTGTAGCCTCTGCCATCTCGGGTGTAAGAGATGACCTGCAGCAGGAGCAGCAGCAGCACAGACGAGTCAGTTGGCTTCATGGCTGGCCGAAACAGTCACTGCACAGACAAGTCGCGCCTGCCATCCTACCTCCACTCTCTTGCAAGCTGTCTGGCAGCAGAACTTGCCATTGACACGTTGCAACTCAGGCTGCCATGTAACCAAGCAAATGATGTGACAGGCAGAATAGTCTAGCTTGCGCCAGCTTCGCACGTAAAATCAGGATGCACAGTTCTGCTGAGCATGCTTGCATGTAGTTGGTTTGCGTTCAGCAGACTTTGTGAGAAGGTTGCTGGGTAAGGTGTGTGTGCAGGGGAAGGTGATTGGCAGTTAACACTGCACTTGTTGACCACTGGTTCACAAAGGATGTGTATAAAGGATGTGTGCAGATCAGCACCTGCAATAGGCTTGCAGGAATGCAGATGCTGTCAGGTGGGCTTGCAGGAATGCAGATGCTGTCAGGCAGCTCACCTTGTTGCCACTGAGGGGGGTGCCCTTGAAGGCTTGATAATCTTGGCCCCCACGTAGCCGCTGTCCTGCAGCAGCAGCCTTGCAGCAAAGCTGCTGGGCAGGGAAGCTGGAGAGCCGCAAAGACAGCATTGCCAGCAGCAGCAGACGCGCGTTCAGTGCTTGACCGCAGCAGAATCATCAGTGTTGGCTGCCCTGCTCTCTGCATGGATGCAGCCTGGTGTCACTTGAGTAGTACTCTGGGCGCCCAAATGACAATGCAGCTGAAGGCAATTGTGAAAGCATACAGGCAATAACATCAAAGCTTTGCAGGTGTCACATTGCTCGGACTGCTGCGATGAATGTGCTAACTGCTAGCGCTTGTGCCGCTGCTGCTGCTGCTGCTGTACAACCTGCTGCTGCAGATGGGTGATAACCTAAGGTGCTCACCTGCAAGGCTGAGAACGACCAGCAACACCGAGAACTTGACTGAGCACTGCATGATGTGTAATCCTCTGGATTGAGCTGCGAGCGGAGCTGAGCTGAGGGCGCGAGCTGGCGTAGCTGGCGGAGGTTTCGGCTGGAACTGCGGTGACGTGAGCGTTCCTACAAAGTCGCATGCACACATCAATGTAAGAGAGCTGTAAGCAGTACTGATGGTTCCGCTGCACTCATTAGAGCGTACACAGCTCAGCATCGGCCGTTCCAGTAGCTCACCTTGTGCGCAAAAGTGACGTGTTGACTTATGTATACTGAAAGAAGCAGGTCAGCTATTGGTTGCAGGTGAACGTGTTGCACACCACGTAGACGACAACTTTATACTCTCGCCCGAGCAATGCACCCACCATGGTCTACAATGTACCCACTCTCTTACTCCCACGGGTGATCCACCCACAATGAACTTGACGCATACAACCCAACGCAAACCATTTGTTGATGGTGCGTCAAATAGGAAGCATGTAACTTGTCGGTGGGCAGGCCGAGGAGTTACTATTCTGCTGATTCGACGGAACGCTGGCCTATATGAGGGAACATTGCGCTGCAATTTAACAGTGCGATTCAGTTTACTGAAGCTTAAATGGACATCATTGTCGGCCAGGCACCGGCGCAGCACGGTACGGCACGCACGGGCGCTCCAGCTGACCAGTTCCACTGCGATGTTCCATGCAGCTGTCACCCAACATAGCGGAGAAGCGTTGCCAGCAGGCTGCGGTCGATTCTGAATTGCTGTAAAACACATAAGTTTAGGGATGTGCCAAAGCGTATGTTTGTGAAATTGGCATACGTATTTATACGTATTTATACGTATGTTGCATACGTCCTGTTGCGTATGTGCTTGTGACGGTTTGGGTGGCAGAGACATGGTGACTGGATTGCACAGACGTCTTAAACAAAAAACGATACTATTCGATAACCTTAAACAGAATAACGCTGTAAGAGCTGCTGGAATGCCGAGATCTGGTGCCTGTGTTGTTTCTTGTTGTAACTACCGTATGTGGTGGCGTAGGTTACACATACGTATGCGAGGCGTATGCGTATGTAGGCCAAAACCGTATAAACACGTCCAATTTTTCAACGCATATGTATTCATACGTAGTTTATACGTATATTTGAAACATACGTAACATATGCACATACGTTTGGCCCATCCCTACATACGTTTGATTGCAACAGTCGATTCACCTGCTGTAGCAGCCTCAGCTCAGTACTGCGCAGTACTGCAGATGCACTGCAATGACATTGCACGCATACGTACACTGCAGCTGGTCAATAGAGCACGATATGAAGCTGCCAGCTGCTTGAAATGAGCCCTTAAACCATAGTAGCACAGTAGGGAGCACAGTAGGGAGTTTCCAAGCCACAGTCAAAGGGTGCAGTTGAAGCCATCTCGAACCACACACACCAAAGAGGGGTGTCACTGACACAGCAGCAGCTGTGCCAACACGCACACCAAGAAAAAATCACATGCAGAATGCACGCGGACACGCATCACCCCCACAGTCACGCACGCTGCCTTGTCACACGACATGGCGGCCACGTAGCCCACCATATTAATACAGATTATGTTATGCCTTTCCTGCAGCTGCCGACACATGCGTGTGCTAGCAAGCTGCATTGATCAAATAGTTCGCAACAAAACACTGGGTCCAGCCACTTGGCAGGAGTGCCCGTCCTGATGCCGCACACCAACATAGCCACAAACAACACGCATTCAGCTCCAACAGTCAGCTCGTGATGATTGTACATCCACACACTAGACAGCCAGGCAACTCCACAATGTACATGTGTGAAACTATGGTTTTCGCTTGAAATGCCCCCACAATACTGCCGGTGGGCTGCTCACGTTCGTGCACTGAATACCTGTCACCATTTGCAAAAATCTCAAACCCCCCTCATGCTCTTTGTGTATGTACGTGAGCGTTCACAACACTCGTAATATGCCAAGCAACAGGGGGAAAACAGCTGGCGCCAAAGATTGTGTGTTGTTGAAGTTAGTATGTGTGCCGCACTTGTACTCGCCATGAAATCTCTGACATAAAAGCCCACTTATCGCAAGTCACACAACCCACTTTACTTCAAGAGCACAGTTAGCATGCACAGGCTTGCTTTATCTTTTGCTGCTGTAACACGCTCCCCCACCTAAAAGGCACATGCAAAATGGAGAACACACTGGTAACAGACCCTGCCCCTGAGCACAGGCCTGGTCAGCGTGTTATCCCTCTGTGCATCAGAAATGGCGCTCTTACCACTCGAAAAAAGGGTGGCATCTCATTCTCTGCAACCCAGCACTGCTGTAATGACTCCCACTCCCACCCTCGTGCACACATCAGTCCCTGTCAGCGCACACCTTGCCTCCATTTGCAAATTCAAAATACAGGAATGTCTGGCACTCTCCTAGGGGGTAATGAAGCAGATCGATGCAAGATGATTGGAGCGCCTTCCGGGGCAGTTGTCATGTAGCTTACTTTGCGCCACGCTCGGTTTGGGCGTACGCAACGGCTGAGTCAGCCTGTGCCAGCACGATGTGGCTGTTAGCTGCACCACTCAGTGCCTTGCTGCCCACCTGTGGGGAATAGCAGCAGGATCAGGAGCAGCAGGTAACAGCAATGGTAAGTACCAGCTAGTAGGGATGGTGGGCAGCACGCTAGCACAAAGATGGAGCTGCATGACAATGTAGAAATGCTCCTTGCTGAGGAGCAGCACTGTGCAAACTGCATTGCGCGGACTGTGTGGACAGTGCAGACACTGTCTGCGGCCAGCACAGGCACCCTGATTTGTTCTGTTCCTAGCATCCACAACAGCCTGCACCGGAGCTTGTTCATGTGCTGTGTGATCTAGTGTAACAGCGGACACGACATTGACAATGCAGCAGCTGTACAGCAGCCAGCAAAAGTCACTCACCGGCTGCATGGTTGTTCCCCAAGATGCAGTGCTGGTGGCGCCGCGCATTGTTCCGGTGCGAGTGGTGAGCAGGTTGCCGCTGATTGCCACCCTGGAGCGGCCACCACCCCTGTTCAGGGGCAGGCTGTCTGATGCAGAGATTGATGTGGCACCCTCGTATGTTGAAGCCTTGGCCATGTTGCCCATCACCAGAGCAGGCATGGATACCGCGCCGTTACCACGGTTGGGGCCACCAGGAGCATCCTGATAGGAGATGATAGGAGCAGCAGCAGCAGCAGCAGCAGCAGCAAGGTGTTATTTGTTGGCCTTGGATGACAGTTTGGCGAGTTATCAGCACGATTGTTTGAAGCATAGAGGCAGCAGAGCTGCGGGTTCACAACAGCCAGCCATGTTTACATATGCCTGACCGTCCCTGCATGCATGCATGCAACCTGGCAGCAGCATTTGCAGGACGGATTACCCTTGAAACACATCTAGTTGTTATTGCCTGAACTGTGCTGCCAGTGGCAGCGCATACAGACAGTCAAACTGCGTGTTACTTTTGGTAAGTAGCAGCTCATTGCAGCATATCTGGGATCATGCTCACCTGTGCACTCCTGGCGCGGGGAGCCACGGCCCTGTTGTTGGTGTTAATATTGGCCTCTGATGCCTCAACGGTGGCGTATGTGCGCTTGTTGGCAGGTGTCACGAGGCGGTGCACGCCACCGAAGGCAGCGTTGGCTGTGCCCTCTGCAGTCTCTGGGGTCAGGGCAGACCTTGTGGCTGTGCTGGATGAGCGCGATGGCTGGATCATCTTGGCGCCAACATAGCCAGAGTCCTGCAGGAGATGCCGTGCAGCAATGCTGCTGGGCAGAGAGGCTGCAGGATGAAACAGCAACAGCAGCAGCAGCAGTGAGGTGTCAGGGGACGGGTAGTGACAGCCTTGTGTTGTTGAGTGATGCTGGGTACAGATGGATATGATTCTGCCGCATTAGCTGGTAGCAAGTATGCACTACGGTTGATGACGTGGGATGCATGCAGGTGACAGAAGATGGCTGGAACAGGCTCATGTGATGCAGCTTGCATGCCAGGCTGGCATTTGCAGGTGCTGCTGCTGCTGCTGCCTGGTACCACGGCAGCGCAACTCGCCGTGATGCACCATGCTTATCGCTGAATATGCGGTATGCCAACGCTAAGGAAGGGAATTGTTGCGTATCCGCACGTGCATGGATGTACTCGGAGGATGTCAGACGCAAGTGAAGGCTTACCGGCCAGGCTGAAGAGCACCAGGAACACTGTAAGCTTGTTTTGCTGCATTGTTTGTTTGGCCAAAGAGCTGATCTGCTACGGAGCTGCTTGAACAAGCTGGCGTGGCTTGCGGAGGTTTCGGCTGATGGAGGTTAACGGTGAGTACCTGCAGCATCGTAAACCTTAGTAAGTCTAAAACACATTTATTGCTCAGAGCAGCAAGCTAGCGGAAGCTTCGTCCACGGAGCGGTGTGCTATGTTCTGCCCGCACTCGTCCTCACCTGCTCGTAAGTTGACTCCGTGCAAGAACAGCGAGTGATTTGATGCAGATGCGTAGCTTGAAGAGTACTGCTGATGTCTGGTGAGCAGCAAATGCTCTTATAAAGTACAAGGACCGAGCGAACTGAATGCTCCCACAGTGTCTACAACTCACAAACACTTACTCCAACCCACCAATGTTTGATAGCCCCCTTTGAATGCACATTTCCCGCTCAATATGCTGTAAATCATGTTTCATATCTAATTACGTGGAGCGACAGCAGCAACGCGCGTCCGTCTGCAGTCTACCATGGCTGCCAGCACAGCAAGTTGGCATGCGTCGGCTGGGAACATCTCGCCAAGTCGAAGTGTTACGTTTGATTACTTAGTCTTATATCCAGATAAAACAAGAAGGCAAGGCCGCGCCGACAATGACAGAAGTTGAGTGGCGTCACCGGTGACACTCGTTTGAACACAGAGAGTGCCCCACGGTGACTGCAGATCAGTGACACTGCTATGCGGCACCAAGGGACCTCGCGGTCGCTCGTTGACAACAACAACAACAACATAGGTAAAAGACGATAGATGCGTATATGAACAGTATATTCACTGCATGTAAGCGCCTGGCATCTTGCTGTGTACCAGTTCTGGAAGCTGCTGCTACCTTGGAGAGCAGCCCGAGACCAACAAGACATACAGGCATGGCAAACTCCCCACAGTTGCTGCGGCGACACGGCACTCCACCCGCCAGCCACTTGATGAAATCTTGTCAGGCAGCTTGGCACCTTAAGGCAGTGCAACATGCTGCAACATGCATGCAATGTGCTGCATGTGCGCAGATCCTAGTAGCACACGCAAGAAGCAGCTGCAGGCCCTGCAAGTTGCTTCTGACTTGTCTGTCACCATATCACAGAAACCCACGCAGCAGCTGCACCACTGTGGCGGTATGGCCTAACAGCAGCCCGTCAGGAAATGCATCCTCCACAAGCTGCTCTGCTGCAGCCCTGCTGCTGCCCATCTGCTGCCAGGGCCAGCGGCAGCACGCGGCATTGCAGCAGTACACACTGAGCGGCACATCTGCAGATTGCCGCTGCTCTGGGTGACCACCCGCGGCTTCGGAGTGCCGCAAGAAACGCAGGATCAGCCGCCGCAGCACTGCAACAAACGCTGCAGCTGGAAACTTCCGTTTTCCAGTGCTGCTTGCTCCGCGGCTGCCCTTCTGATCTGTCTGCAGTGAAAGTCCGACTGCTTGCAGCAGTTGCTGCTCCAGCTGCCTTGTAAGCGGCTGGCTGTAGCATTGACTGATGCTGTCTTCTATGTTGACTGCCGCTGCTACTGCGTCTTCTACAGCCTCTTACACAGCTACCAGCTGCTGCAGCTGCAGCTGGCCCAGCACCTGACACGCAAGCAACAGCTGCCTGCAGGAACTGTCAGGCACCCAAGCCGCAACATATGCAGCAACGCTACTGGTCGGGCTGCCTCCAGTCTTGCGTACAAACGACAGCAGCACCTCCAAATGCGGCAGGAGACTGGCAGGAGAACTGCCGGTTGGCAATTGCTGCAGTAGCGCTGCTGCAGCATCTGCTGCCTGCTCTGCTGTTATGTCGCGTTGAGGGACCTTCTGCTCCACTTCATGCAGCAGTGTGAACTCTGCTAGGCATGCCTCACCCTGGAAAACAAACTCCTGCAAGCCTGCTGTGCTGGCATCTAACAGGCACTTGCCTGTCACCAAGCTGCTGTGCAGCAGCTGCTCAACTGCTGCCAGATCATAGCTGAGGGTGTGGCCAGCGCCATACTCCAAACCAGCGCAAGCTATGCTGCTGCCTGGCGACGTCAGCTGCTGCTGCAGCTCCTGCAGTGCAGCTGGCACGTCCACGATGTGCGGCTGCTGTGCCATCTGCAACATCTGTGTGACAACCTTGCTGTCTCTTGAAGCCTCCTCAACCTGTGGCTGCTGCGAGTCTGCATCCTGCTGCTGCTGCTGCCGCTGCAAAGCTGCAGTAAGGAATGCATTCTGCCTTTGAGCAAGCTCAGCTATCATGGCGGCCAGCAGCCGCCCCTGGTCACGTGGTATCAGGCAGGCCACTGCAGCTGGTGCTGAGCTGGCATCTAGTGCAGGCACAACGACGTCCCTGCACTCATGCCTTGTGGTGATCTGAGCCACTGCATTCCATGCCTGCATAAAATGCATGCCTTGCTGCACAGAAAGCGTGCTGCTGCCTGCGCTGCTTGTGCTACCTGCTAGTGGGCTCTTTGCTGCTGATGATGATGATGATGTGTCCTGTGCTGCTAGCTGCTCCAGCAACTCCACAAGAGGCACTGTCGCAGCAGCAGCAGCACGGCTAAGCGTGCGGCTGCACCGCTGCCTTAATGCCCTGTCAAAGCTGACCAGTGTATGCAAATGTGGCAGCAGCTGCAGCCGCTGCTGCTGCAGCTTTTGGAGCACTGCTAGCGTGACTGGGTAACGCTGTGCATTGCTGCCATCTGACCAAAACTGTGCTGCCAATGCATCCAGCGATGGCACTGCAATCGACCTAAACAGAGTTGGCAGGTGCTGTGTGCGATAGGCTGGGTCCACAGATATGTCGAGCACTTCTTGCACCGCACACTCGATGTAGAGATGGGCGCCTGCAGCTGCTGTTCCTGCTGCTCCTGTGGCTGACTGATGTGCAGCCAGCAGCTGTTGCAGCGCTTTAGCAGGGTTGTGCGTGCAGGGCCTGGCAACCTCCTGTTGGAACTGCGCTTCCCACGCTACCCTATCTGCACTCCTGCTGAGGTCAAACACCCTGCTGCTGCTGCTGCTGCTGCTGGGTGGTTGGCTGAAGAGGGCATCCAGCGCACAGTGCACCACTGCCAACAGCTGCTCATCTGTTGCGTGACACGATCGCCGCAGCAACTGCCACTGCTGCAGCAGGATGCCCTCTACAAGCTGCTGTGCTGCTGCATCACTTGCTGCACCCAACAGCTGACTCAGCGCACCAACAGGTTGCAGCCGTGCTGCAGAGCCAACCAGCAGTGCTGCATGCACCAGCAGCCGCAGCAGCTGGTAGCTGCTAGGTGCCAGCGACCGCACACCTTCAGATGCTGCTGCGACGAGCGATGGCGCATCACTGCTCACAGCTGGCCGACCCCTGCTGCTGCTGCTGCCTGGTTGGCTGGTGGCAATACCTGGCACGAGTGTGCTTATGAACCCATGCTTCTGCTGCAGCGGCACCTGGCCTGCAGCTCCTACCTGCGTCTGCCCAGCCGCAGGTGTGTGGCTAGTACCGCCTAACTGGTGAGGGCAGTTTGGTGATGGGCAGCGCAGCTCCTGGGCAGGCTTACCGCACTCGCCTATGAGGTAAGGCATGCCGCACTTGCAGCGATATGCTGTGGTGGCGCCTGAAGATCCTGCGATGTTGAGCAGCTGAGTTGCTTCGTCACCCGGGAGCCCTAGGATATACTGCTGCTGTGCAGCTGCGGGGTCCGTCATGTACAGCAGCAGTGGAGCAACAAGGCCACTGCTGCTGCTGCTGCCCTTGAAGTCAAGTGTGGTTACTGCTGCGTCATCTGTGGAGCTACCTGCTGACAGCAAACCTAGCGCAAGGTGCATCGCAATCGAGCACACATACAGCTGCTGCTGAGACGCATCAGGCTGCAGCTGCAGCAGTGTGCTGCCTCCGGCTGCTGCCAACTCAGCCCTGCTGCTGCTGCTGCTGCTGCTGCTGCTGGCACCATCACCATGAGGATTCCACCGGTTTGTCAGCATGCTCAAGATCAGCTGTTTGACCAGTGCTTGGCCTGGTTGCTGCTGCAGAAGCTGCACCAACACCGTGCTCACTGTGTCCAATCCATTTCCCGCCTGGCCTGTTGTTGGCTGCTGCTGCTGCTGCAAGCTGCTTTGCACGCCCCTAGGCAGGTACAGCTGGCGGGTGACTGCCACAACAACTGCACGCGCGGCAGTGCCGCAGGTTGCCGCCTCTTGCAGTTTGCTCTTCAGCACTGCTGCTGCTGACACAGGAAACGCTGCTGGTTGTGCCAGCAGCTGCAGCACCTGCTGGTACTGCGGCAGCTGTGTAAATGGGTCTGGCGGCAACTGGCGCATCTGCTGCTGCTGCTGTGAATGCCCGCCGTCAACATCTGCTGCTGGTGAGGCAACGAGGCCTGACATGCGTTGCTGCAAAGGGTGGTCTGGCTGTTGTGCAATGGATTGGCACGCTTGCTGCAGCTGTGAAAACGGCCTGTCGCCCTTCATGCACTTGAGCAGGTACAGCAGCAGGCTGTGTAATCGCTCTGCACCACTGCTGTGCACAGATGACAGCAGCCTGCCCAGTGCTTGCAACATCAAGCTGCTGCTGCTGCTGCTGCTGCTGGCTGGTTCTGCTGCTGCTACTGCTGGGGCAACAGCATCAACAACAGCCCTCAAAAAGGCCACCACAACTGCCAGCTGCACTGCAGGCAGCTGTGGCTTACACAGCATGTCACCAGCGCGTGGAATCCAATGCAGCACTGCTTCAGTCACATCGCCACCACCACCCTGCTGTACAGCAGCAATACCTGGCTGTTGCGCCAGCTGCATCTGCTCGCTGATGATCGAAGCATCACCTGCCTCCCCTTCCTGCTGTTGCTGCTGCTGCTGCTGCTGAAAGGGTGCGCCTGCAAACCAGCACTGTTGCACTGCAGCACCACTGGTGGGTTATCTGGCCCGCAACCTGATGCCTGCAGGCTGTTGTGCAGGCAACGCCACACAGGGCAGCCGTCTACCTGCAGCTGATTATCACGACCCAGCAGCTGCACATTGTCCAGTAGCTGCTGCCAACCCTGCTGGCCACATGCGTATGCAGACAGCTGCAGCAGCTGCACAAGCTGCGGCAGCATCACTGCACTACAGCAGGTGCCAAGTAGGCTGTCAGACACAACCTACAGCAGCTCATACACTGCTTCAGGAGCAGGGCCTGCGCCTCCTGCTGCTGCTGCTGCTGTTGCAGGTGGTGATGCTGCTGCATACCTTGTGCTGGCAGCAGTGCAACCTGCAGCTGGGGCTGTTGCCGCTGGCATACCAAAACGATCAACAGAAAAGTCGTTCTATACACAAGCGCAGCAGCCAAGCCACAAACCTGCCATGAACGCTGCTGGCGTTGCCGCGACTGTCACTGACGTCACGGTTCACCCGCTGACGCAGCAGTAGCTGTTGCGCTGCATCCACTACAGCCTGCAAGCAGCTAGCATCAGTCAAGATGCACCTGCCGCCATCCAAGTGCCCAGATAACAGTACCAGTTGCTCTGTAATTTGGCTGTCAACTGCTGCTGCGCTCCCAGCTCCTGTACATGCACCTGCTGCTGCTGCTGCACCCGCTGCTGCTGCTGCTTCTGCTGCTGCTGCTGCTGCTGCTGCTGCTGCTGCGGCAGCGGCCACATCAGCTTGCTCTAGAGCAGCCTCGGCTAGCTGCAGCAGCACCTCCAAGTTCTGCAGCAGTCCTCGGCTGCTGCATGGCAACCATGCCTGCAGTGCTGCTGCCTGCTGTAACGCCTGGCTGCATCTGCTGGCCCAGGCTGGCACTCCCCCACCTGCAGCCAAAACTGCCTGCGTTGTCAGCAGGGTTCGATACAGGGACTGCACAATATTCTCCAGGCTCCACACTTCGGCGCCAGCTGCAGACCTGCCAGTGCAGCTAGAAGAAGCTGCTGCTGCACTGCAGATGTCAGCTAGGGCGCTAAGCTGCTGCCTGTGCTGCTGCACCAGTAGGTGCCACAGCACTGGATGCTGCAGACCTTGCAGCTCAACTGCCTGCTGGGCGAGCAGCAGCTGCTGCAGCTGCCGCAGCAGCACTTGAGCAATCACAATGCTGCACTGTACATCTGAACTGCTGCTGCTGCTGCTGCTGCTTGGTGCGGCTTCCACACAATGCTCTGCCAGTTCAGCCAGTGACAGCAGCAGTAGGTCTTGTATGTAGCAATCCATGTGCTGACTCAGCAGTGCCACCAGCCTGCTGTCACCTAACGCCTCGGACAGCAAGCTATCCAAGCGGTACTGCAGCTGAGCAAACATGCTGCTGCTGCTGCTGTGAGCTTCTCTGTTACATCACGTGACGCGACAAGCTCCTGCTGTGTGCTGGCACCTGCCTGCATAGCTGACAAGCTGTCATCTACGTCTGACATGCGCACATCCACACCACCGCTGCCGCCAGCAGCAGCAGCAGCAGGTGAGGACGCGGCTAGCAGCTGGTTGATCTGCAGGAGTTCAGCAAACCTGCTGCAGCTGGCTTGCAGCCGCTGGTAGCAGATGCCACTTATAGGCAGCTGCAGGGCCAGTGGCTGCAGGAGCTTCCATGTGTGGGCTTGTCGCTGCTGCTGTTCATGCTGGTGGTGGTTGGGGTTGGTGTTGAAACAGCCAGCCAGCAATAGGTGGTGTACTGCCTGCATGTGCCATAGTGCAAATGCAGCAAGCAGCACAACTCCCCGTCAGTACAGAGGTGCCAGGTCACCGGCAGCATTGATGAGGCACCATAAACCTAGTGACAGTGGAACAGGGGCAGCTGAGAAGTGTAGCCTGCAGCCAGCACCTGCTGCGCAGGCATCAGATGACAGCCAACAGCATCAGAACGTTGCCACAACAGGAAGAAAGACACACAGTAAGCACCAACTGCACCAGCAGCAAGAAACACAGTAAGCGCTAACCGCACCTGCCTCATCTGCTGCTGCCCAATACGCGTCCAGCACACTGTAGCGCTCCAGACCCAGCAGCTGCTGCTGCAGCCGCCGACTGACCTCCCCAAGCACGGCGTCCTCAGCTGCTGCTGCATAGCTACCATGCAGCTGCAGCGCTGCTGTATCACCTGCCAGTTTCAGCAACCCCTGCTGCTCCCACATAGGCCACGCACGCATGCCTTGCTCCACCCCTACAACCAACACACCCCTACAACCAACACACCCCTACAACCAACACACCCCTGCAACCAACACACCCCAAAGGCTGTTTGCGCTGTTTGTGCTGTTTTGGCTAGGCTGCTGCTGTGCATTGGCTGCTGGCTGAGGCAGCAGCTGTTCTGCAATGTGCTTTACTCGTACTGCTGCCTGCGCGGTGTTTGGGTATGGCAGCGAGCACAGCGCCTGCAGGAGAACATCCTGCAGCATCTGCTGCGGTGGCAGCGCAGCGACTGCTGCAGCCGCCAGTGAACTGCCTGCCACTGCACCAACTGCAGCAGGTGGCACTCCTGCCAACCTGCTTGAAGTTGCACCTGCTGCTGCTGCTGCCGCTGCTGCAGATGACGGCTCACTGTTGGCTTGCAGTGGCAGGCCAGCTGCTGCTCTGAGGCTACAGCTCAGCAGCTGCAACAGCCAAGGAGCCAGACCCTCCAATGCATCTACTGTAACCTGCTGCCAGCTGCTCAGGTAGTTAGCCTGCCAGCTGTCTTCACTGCTTGAAGCATTGACGGCTGCGTCTGGTGTCACTGGTTCAACTAGTGGTGAGGCAGCAGCTGATGCAATGCAAGTAGCAGCGGCCTGGTTGCTGGTTGCTGCAGCCAGCCGCGCCCTGCTAGGCCTCGCCACTGCACTTCCTGCTGCTGTTGTTGCTGTTGTAGCTGCTGCTGCTGCTGCGGTGCTAGAGGCGCGAGAAGCTGCAGCAGCCATGGGCAAATGCAACACAACACAGACCGCCACAAGCGGCATGTTGCGTACTTGCGCTACATGCGGCTGACTTGACGGTCCCCCAATGCCGCTGTCTGCTGATCTGGCTGCTGTTGCAGCTGCAGATACGTGATCAGTCCATCCTGCTGATGTGTGCCCTGCAGCCTTCACGCATTCGACAACTAGGCTCCCCAAGTGCCGAGGCTCTGCTGCTGCTGCTGGCGCATCTGCATGAAACACCAGCAGCTTGACAGGCAATGCGCTGCTTTTGGCAATGCTGCTGCTGTTGCTGTTGCTGCTGCTGCAGGTGATTGTACCCAGGAAGAGCTGTAGCTGCTGCCTCAGCTCAGCTTCAGACTTGATATGTCCCAAGAACAGCTCCTGCACATCTGCCAGTCCATTCAGCAACGGCACCACTGCTGTGTGTGGTGCTGATCTCGTCATAACGTACCACAGCTGCACAGCAATCTCGGGTGGTGCAGCACCACTAGCACCACTAGCAGCACAGCCTGTGTCAACCACCTGCTGCTGCTGCTGCTGCTGAAGGTGCTGTGCTAGCTGATGCTCCACAAGCTGACGCATGCTGTGCTTTGGAAACACCAGATAGCTCTCCACCAGTTGTTTGAAATAGCCCTGCTGCACTGGGTTGCGAGAACCACCGCCAGCCACACCTATAGTGCCAGCTGCATTGCTGCAAGCTCTTGCAACGCCATCAAGTGAAGCAGTTGCGATGAGCGCTTGCTGGCACTGTGCCAGCAGGCTCTGCTGTGTGCTGGGGTTGGACAGCAGATGCTGCCCTGACGACAGTGCACTGGTGCTGCTGCTGCTGCTGCCATGACTGCTGCCGCTGATTCGACCTGATAGCTTCAGCAACAGACTAGGCAAGCTGTCAGCGTGCAGGCCCAGAAACAGATCTGATGGTGCAAAGCCAGGCTGTGTAAGAGCTTGTTCCCTGCTGCTGCTGCTGCCGCTGCTGCCGCTGCCTGCACTATGCACTGCCATGCTGCCGGGGCTGCTGCCATATGTGCTCACGCTCACACCGCTGCTGCTGCTGCCGGCGTCACTGCAGCTGCTGCTTGCTGCTCCAAGCCCTGCCACCCACTGCTGCAGCGGATGCAGCAGCAGCTTCTGGTAGCTGACAGGCAGCAGCTGCTGCGCATCCAGCCACTGCTTCTCACACCTGTTGAGCAGCGAGGGGTCTGCAGCTGCTGCTTGTGCAGGCGTCGTAACAACTGCCCGGAAGTCCTCATGCACTGCGCACATGGGATTGGAGTGTGGCCCCAGGGCTATGCGGCAGTTGCGGCGGCCGCCAACTACTGAGTAGTTTTGGTTGAGCATCTCATACAGGGCCCCGAAGATGCCACAGTCCCGCAAGATAAGGGTGTGGCCAAGCTCCATGTGGAGGAGGATGCGGCCCAGCAGGCTGCAAGGCAGTAGATAGTGGCGCAGCAGGCAGCAAGGGCAGGAAAAGGGACTGCAAGAGTTGGTGCTGGCACGCGTCATGAAAAGTGCCACATTGTAAGCCCAAATGCGACCCTGAAGGAGGATGCGGCCCAGCAGGCTGCAAGGCAGCAGGTAGTGGCGCAGCAGGCAGCAGGGGCAGAAAAAACTGCTTGCGTTGGTGCATTTGTCACGGCATCATGGCAAGGATTACGTTGCAAGCCCAAACGCAACCCTGCAAGCAATCAAGCTGCTGCCGCACAGGTCGTGCGCCGCACAGGTCGTGTGCCGCACACAAGTTGATAGCATATCGCCTTGCTACAATACATGCTTATTTAGTTTGATTCATCAACTGGTTTGCAGCAGCCTCGTGCGCAACATCTGCTAGTAAGACCAACGCACCTGTACTTGTAGGCATCTGTCTGGTCGCCAGGCCAGGGGCTGCCCCACACCACCGCAATTTGCCGCTGTCCCTGCTGCTGCTGCTGCTGCTGGTGCCCTGGCTGCATGTTGTGCCTCACAACATCCGCAGCAATGTCACTGCTGCTGATGAGCAGCAGGTGCCTGCAGCCACACCCCAGCATAAATTAGGTTTCATGACTGTAACAAATGTAGCTTGCATGTCTGTGAGTGAGGCAATTGTTGACATTGTGCTGCGCTGCGGCTCAAAGTGCACCAGCAAGAGGCGTCATGTCATCCACGCAATGCATTGTGCAGCTGTCACGTCTGTTGGCGCATCCTTTGCTGCATGTGCTTGTACAACGTCTAATGCGATAGAGCTACGTGGTGTTTGTGTCCTGCACAGAGCAGACTGCAGGACTTCTAACCTTGCTGAACATACAAAGGTTGAAATCCTCTCCGCAGAGCAAGCAGATGCAACAGGAGACAATCCCTCACCTTGCCTCTTTGTCCTGCAAGTTGTCATGGATGAGCTCCAAAACATGAGGCAGGCACGACCTGGGTGGCGCAGCCACATGGTGTGAAAACGCTGCCACCACCTGCAGGCATACGGCACACATTGGTTCAGCCGTCATGTCACAATCACAAACATAGCCCGTACAGCTCAGCCCAGAACGTGTCGCTGTGCCACAGGGATAACCTTTGAAAGGTGTTATGTCGCATGTACTACAAAGGTTCACCCAACAGAAGATGTTTTCTGCATCAACTTCATGACAGTGCCGCACCTGCTCCACTAGCTCCGCTGGCCCTCCAAAGTTGCGCAGCAGCGCCCTGTACAGCTGCACAGCCGACAGCTGCGGCTGCATCCTCAGGCTACCAATCAGCGCGTAAAAGTCCCTGAGGCCATGAAAGTCTGGCTGCGACTGGCTGCGGTAGTGTGCGTAGTACGCTGCTGCCACTACCTGCAGGACGCGGGTTTTGGCTGCGTCGGGGGCAGTTGCGTGTGCTGCCTGCCCAATGGTGGTGGCTGTGGCAGCTAGGTCAGCCTGGTCCGGCTCAGGCCTGCAGGTTCAACACAAAAAATAAACATGAAGATGAAGGATTACATGTGTTGGTTTGAACACATGCTGGCACACGCTTGGGCGCAGGAAAATGCTGATCCTGGAACCCCTGCCAACCGACAGGGCCGATGGTATGGCAGCCGGCCTGCTGTTGACCTGCTGCTGCTGACATCCTGCTGCATGATGCTACAGTAGCAGCTGTGCTGTGGGTGCTGTTGTTGTGGCCAGCGTTATGCATTGCCAGCCAGCAGCAAACTCATCTGCAGCCTTTGAAGGCTGGCAGTCAGTCATCACGCAACCACTGCGTGCCTGTGAATGCATATGATATATAGTGGGGAAGTTACACGTAGGCAGTTCGCCATCTTTGATGGCATGCACCACACAGGGTGAACGCAGGATATATATATAGAGAGAGAGAGAGAGTAGTTACATGTGGGTCCAGTCACCATCTCAGATGGTATGAGCCACCTCAAAATGAGCACAATGTCAACGCGTGACGAAAGAAGATGAGCACACAATGTAGCCCATTGAGGCCATCCGTTGAGCACAGGGTCTCTCCAGATTGAGCATAAGATTATATCTGCGGTGTGTCAGTGACACACCCCAATCAGCCAACAGCATGTGCTGAAGAAGCACACCAACCAAAAAGCATGTTGTCAAGATCACACAGCCAGAGAGATAGGCAGGGCAACTAAGGCGGCATAAAGGCGGCAGCAAACCAATAATGTGACAGGATGCATGTGTAACTCGTCAAGTAACCTAAACTCATCACGGGCTAGGAGCAACAGCGTCTAAGGCGTCATCTACAGGGACATAACCCTCAGGCTGAATTGGCACACTTTGATGGTCAGGGGACAACCCCAGCAACACTGAGCGATACAACCACATCTGATAAACCACCACAGCCAAGCCCTCTTGATCCTCACAGTCTAGAATGCGCGGCACCAACTCGTTAGCATAGCGATCTACAGTACCCGCAGGATAGAACACACTAGGGCAGGCACCGCGCAAGTGGTCATATGCAGGGCATTCTAGCAGAAAGTGTTTGAGATCCTCCACATTGTCATAGGTCCCAGTCCGGGCGTGCACGCGTGTGCGCCAAACTGCTCGGCTAGCTGCAACAGGATTAGCACACGAGCACAGTCTACACAACCGCTGCTGCCTGGGCACCCGAGGGCGGGCATGTCTACCCAGCTGCACCTCCAACTGTGCAGCCCCAGTGCGAAGCCGTGCAAGGCACTGCAACACCCGGAACGGCAAGCATAATTGCATGTATTGAGGTTGTGTGTTGCGGTCAAAAGCAGCATCAGCCTCCATAGGATGCACCCAGGCAGCATGTGTGCACATAGTAACATGATTGCTTGGTGCTGTTCTTGGGTCAGCATCCTCCGCACCTGCGTCGGCCCACCCCTGCTTAACCAAGCGTGCAAGGGCAGCAGACACGGCTGTAGCATGCAACTCAAGCCCACATACACTTGCAGCCGTCACCCCAGGCCCACGCCATGCAGCCTGCTGTATAACACCAAGGCGTTGCATAGTGTGCAGCAGATAGTATGTCCAGCAAGTTTTGCAACCACTCAATGCTAACTCCACATCCGACACCCACGCAACCCGCGCAAGACGATCAACGGGCATGGCCCTAAGGCGTTCCCACCAGCGCGCCGCCAGCACAACCCAATGGTGCTGAACAGGCGAGCGGTGAAGATCGCGCATCAGCACATCAATGCTGGAGCGTTGCCCAGCCCCAGTCATGTAGCGAAGGAAGGACACATGCACCTTGTCAGCTGCAGACATGCGCCACCCTGTGCGCCTGAACAAGCCTGTATGGCACAACTCGGGGCCCCACACATGAGATGCGTATGACATAACAGGCTCAACCATGATGTCAAACATGCGGCACTTCATGTCGTATTGTGTGATGCGTTGCTTACGGAAGCGGCCCAAGAGGGTATGCATGGCCTTGAGCCCAGACGCTGCCAAAGCATCGACTGCCGGCTGCAGACCTTTGGTCTCATGCAACACTGCACCAAGGTATGTGTAGCTGCTCTGAATGCTCAGGGGCTGACCAGCATACGTGAACGCAGTTGAGCGCGGGCGTGGCACACGTTTGCCACGGAACACCACCACACACGTCTTCTTAGGCTGCATGTTGACTTCCATGCCAGTGATCTCACAAAACAACTGCAAGCAATCCAACAAGCATTGCGCGTCTGCCGGCGACTCAGCAATCAAGCAGCCGTCATCCGCATAGAGCAAATCAGGCACATGAAGAGAGCCAACCTTGGGTCCAAGAGGAGCAGAAGCCCCACCTGGAACAGGCTTGCCTCTAATTGTATTGTATATATATAGCGCTAAGGAAAAAAGATTGAACTAGCTTTATGAAGATTGATATGAAGATTGATATGAAGATTAATATGAAGATTTGACTAGCTTTATGTTCACCTGGACAGCAGCACCGCCCTGCTGAGCTTTGCTGCGTCGAGTGCCCAGTTGCTGATGCCCACCACTGCCACCTCGGAGCACTCTGCTGGGTAGCCAGGCTCCAGCTCAGCATGCAGCGCCAGCAGCAGCAGCAGCAGCAGTAAAAGCCGCGGCAGCAGCAGCAGCAAATAAATTAGCAAGCAGATACCGCAGTTACCCACCAGCTGTTGTAGCGGAACAGGTAAACATGGTGTTATGGAGAATATGCCGTTGCAATACCGTGGCTGACATCACCATTGCACACGTTATCATTGCAGGGGTACTCACATCTGCGTTTTTTTGCCCTATTTGCAAGTGGGGTGGAGCAGGCTGACGCAGCTGTGCACCTCGCAGCAAACGGATGAGCAGAAATCACCATGCACACTGCTATTGCTGACTGCGCACAGTACACACCGCTCTTGTATCAACGAGATGACTACAGCTGACTGTTGCCAGACCATTACTGGTGACCATGACGCTGCAGCCCCCCCCCCTGCACACACACACAACCTCGCACCTTCAGTGGATTGTGTGGTGAGATCTCCGCCAGTCCGACTTCGTCCAGCAGCACAGCAGCAATGGTGCCAGACCCCGCTGCTGCTGCAGCAGCCTTGGCTGTAGCAAAGGTCTTGGTGATGCCGTCAGAGGTTGAGGACTCATAACCTTGGAAGCTGAAGAACATCAGCTGCAGGGGCGGGAGTGGCGCACAGGAACGTATGATGTCGACGACAAATGCGAGGGCTGCAGTTGCAGGGATAGCTGGTGGTGTGTTTTGCGGTGCAGCAGCTGCCCGTGTGGGACTCACCAGTGACAAACACACGGGTAGCTTGCCAAACACCCGCAGCTGTTTCAAGGTGCAGGAAGTGTCTTGCACAGCTGCCAGCACAGCGGCAATGTGAACAGCATAATGAAGCGACAATGCGCACAGCACAGCGACAATGTTACATGCAGGTCCAGCCACCATCTGCAAGCGCCCTCTCACCGTAGGCAGCTGTCTGTAGAAGGCATCTGATGAGTCAACGCCGCGCAGGTTGGCGTTGATGAGGCGCAGCGCCAGACTCTTGCTGCTGCCTAGCTTGCCAACCTGCATGACAAGAAAGACAGACTCTGTCTTTCACAGTGTGATCAGTGCGGCACTCCTACAGAGAGCAGGCTGTTTATGTATAGTACACGTATAGGCACAGGGCACAGGGCACAGGGCACAGGGCACAGGATAGCCAACCATGCACAAAACTTGCAGAGAACCAAGAACTCTTGAAGTTGTCAATGGTCCAGCAGCTCTCTGCAAAGAAGCAATGAACAGCTGGCAGAGGGCACTCAGCCTAGCAGTCAAGCTGCGACCTCACCACCACCAGCAACAAACAAGCATCGAGACCTAGTTATAGTTCTACTATATGTAGATCCAGCAACCAAATCTCACCAGGAACAGCGGGATCTTGTTGAGCATGCACACCAGCCCCACAAACACGTTCTCCCGCAGAGCCTCATTCACAGCCACACCAGCAGGAAGCTCCATACGGCGCAGGTAGTCATCCTGCTGGGCCCTCAGGATTGCCAGCAGCTCTGCAGCAGACGTTGCCTTGCCGTGCCGCCGGAATGCAGCGACAAGCTGCTGAAGGTAGCGCTGCCTATTGTCTCTGCATGCTAGCCGTGAGTGGTAGGTGTGTAGGAGGGCAAGAACGAGACCCTGCAGCTGCACGCGCGCTTGCTGCTGCTGCTCCTGGCTGTACGCTTGCAAGAGGCTGCCGGCCAGTGCGGCAAAAGGGTTGTTTTGCCAGAGGACTGAGGCGAAGGTTTTGCGGCGCGGCTTGGGTCTGTTGAACATGTTTGCTTCAAATCAGCTAGAGATGGACGAGAAGCAGCCAGCGGCAGCGGCAGCGGCAGCGGCAGCGGCAGCGGCAGCGGCAGCGGCAGCGGCGGCAGGCAGCGGCAGCGGCAGCGGCGGCAGGCAGTGCATCATTATCAGGGCTGCTGAAGCTGCTGCCGCATGAAGGTACATGTTCCTTTCGAACCAGCTAGTGATGGACCAGCAGCAGCAGCGGCAGCGGCAGGCAGTGTATCGTAATCAGGGCTGCTGGACAGCCGACAAGGCCGTCGCATGAAGTTTACTGTATGGTAATACAGTCATGGCCGCCACGGCCACTGCTGCAAGCATCACTGTCGTTGACAAGTCATTTCATGCAGTATACTTGTACACGAGCTGGCAGCACAATCATGGCCAGAACTGTCACAAGCAGTCATACCAGCCTTGCATGGCTCACCATGCGAGCCTGATGCAGCGCCGCACATCCCTCAAACTGATATCCCAAGGCTGGCCGCAGCTGCGGATGAACTGCTGCGAGCAGCACAGCACGTCAACCAGCAGTGCCTGGTCAAGCTGACTGCAGCAGCCGCCGCTGCTGTTACTGCTGCCGGCCCTGCTGCACCCTGCCAGCCTGCTACCATGGCTGTGATGTAACCCTGCTCATCAGTTGCACTAAGGACTCCAAAGTCCCTGCAGCAAGAGAACCGACAGGCACATGGCTTTGCCTTCAAGAGCTCTGCTTCAAGGTGAACACCCAACTTAGGCTCTGAGAGCTGAGCAGCTGTTTTGAGTGAAGCACAGTATGACTGAAATGATAAAGCAACCACTGGCACACAGCAGATATATCTTTGCTTAATATTATAGAGACGTTGCGTTCATCAAGATGGATACAGTATGGTCTATTGCTGTGCTCATCTCTTTCCGTCAGGTGTTGACAATGTGCTGTGCTGTGCTGTGCTGTGCTCATTTGGGGTGGCTCATACCATTTTGATGGTGACTGGACCCACATGTAACTAACCTATCGGCATATTAGCTACATGTCTCTCATAATTTGCAGCGCGGACAAGAGCTTAACAGAAAGCTGTGACTGCAGACGTACATGGATGCATGAATGAGCTACACGTGATGTGTTCACACCTAAACGCCCGCATCAGTCAAGGGGGAATGTGTGGGTGACCATGAGGATACCTCATGCGCCTCCACACCTTGCATGGCACTAGGCGTAGACGCGGCACGGATGCATGCTGAACTGTGCCTACCAACTTGAATCACAGAGCCAGTGCTACATAAACCTACCAAACGTGGTCCATGACAGTTTCTGGCAGCGGCTGCACAGTATACACCAGCCTTGCCAGCCCAGTTACATCAGCTGGCAGCTTGCCAGTCAGCCCTGCAGTCGGCACCACGCAGCTACTGCTGCTGCTGCTGCTGCCCACGGCAGCGCTACTGCCGCTGCCGCTGCTGCTGCTGGATGCGGTGGGTTTGAGGCGGTACGGGTTGACTGCTGCCATAGGTATCACTGCCGGGTGCAGGGTGCGGTTGCCTGGCAGCTGCCTGTGGCTGATGAGCGCTGCGATGATGCCTTGGTGGGTGCAGGTGTTGGCCTCATCCAGGAACAGCCACACCTGCAGGCAGGAGATTGGCGGAAGGTGAGGAGGCCCATGAGTCTCCGTGAGTTGATTGTCACACGCACACACCCTCCCTCAACTTGTGCGAGTGTATGAATTGAACACGCCACGCGTAGCTGATTCATGCATATACTCATGCAGGGAGGGGTCGCACTCAATCCGCACTATTGATTGGCAGCATCAGACTGGGGCGATCATTCACTGGTATCAAGGTGCCTCACAAACCCAAGGACTAGGGGCTACACAATCATACGGGCTATTGCCAGGCGTCACTGCGGCGTCCACTTGCACGACACCAGGAAGCAGGTGGACATCGATCACTTGACTTGTGTACAGTTGGGGCCAAGCTACGCATAAGTGTAGGCTAGGAGCAATGCATCCCATCTCACCTGCCGTCCAGGGTGTGCTGCTGCTGTCTGTTCAGCCGTGTCAACTGCCTGCAGAATCTGGCTGCTACTGGTGCCCCCGTGCACGTTGAGCACACACAGCTGCACACCAGCTGCATCCGCCAGGAACTTGAGCAAGCTGGTCTTGCCGCAGCCTGCAAACGCCGGACAACATCATACAAGCCTTGTTTAAAACCACAGCTGCTGGAAGGCAACCACCGAGTTTATAGTGACGGCAGCAGCTCAATTGGTTTGGCTGCTGCATTGTGGAGAGTATGTACCCACTGCTGACAACGGCCCATATCAAGGAGCTGCAATGCCAGGGGGGGCAGAGAGTAAATACTCTTATCTCCAGTCACCATAAAGGCAGCAACTTGTGCCATCACTATGCACAGCTAACTGTGGAGCAAGGGCATTGACAACATCCAAAAGACGATTTCGGCATTGCAATACATAACATACATGCGCGTACCTGTGTCTCCCATCATCACAACTGGCAGCCCTGCCTGCACCCGCAGGTAAATCAAACTCATCTTCAAAAGGTTGTCAGGTGTCAGAATATACGGCGCTGCCGCAAGCACTGCCCAGCGCCCCTCCCTCTCTGCATGGCTGCCGCTGCTGACAAGCGTTAGTAACGCATCTAACAGCTCGTTGCTGTTCATTGCAGAGTAGTCCACCAGACCTCCAGCTGTTCTTGATGCATCTGAATTCAGCATAGCTTGGCTGGCCAGCAGCTGCTGGAAGCTCTGAGGCACATGCTGGCGCTGCCTGTACAATGCGGTGATACTCTGGTGGTTGTCAGCTGCGTTGAACAGCAGCAGCAGGTGGTTGCTCTTTGACCAGCCAATGATGCTTGAGCTGCGTGCTGCCAGCTGCATCCCTGCGTCTAATCCTGCTGCTGCTGCTGCTGTCGTTGAGCTGGCTGCATTTTGCTGCTGTTGCTGCTGCTTGCTGCGCACTGCACTGCATCAGTCAGATGCAAAGCTAGCAGCTGCTTGCAGGACTGCTGTTAGCAGCTGACTCCGCACTCTGCACTGGCCGCTGTTTTGCACCCACTGCAGCGTTGAAGGGTGGAAGAGCCAGCTGCATGACATATGCCGCAGCTGCCTTGCTGCTATGCTGACAAACGTCCTCAGCAGACTGTACGACATTACACCCTCTCTGCCTGCTACGAACGCTTGCTGCAGCAGCCACTGGGAAGTGGCAGCATCTGGAGCATACCCTGCACTGTCTGCTGCAATGCTACCACCTGGTTCAACTGCAACTGCAACTGCGTCAAGCTGGCCAGTCTCCTGTAAGTGGAGGTACGTGCACAGCAGCTGCATATCTGCTGCTGTGGTATCCACCTGCTGTAGGTCAAAGCCACAATGAAGCCGCCAGAACACTGCAATGTGCTGCCGGTGCTGCCATCGCTTGGATTGCTGCTGCTGCTGCTGCTGGTGGTGGTGGTGGGCATACTTGCAGTTTTCAGCAGCTCTTGCAGGCTGTGCAGCTGCTCTGCTGCTGCCAGCAGCGGCATCTGCTGCAGCAGGCCCTCACCTACCATGCTGTTACCAACTACCACGACAACGCTGCAAGGCCCTGCCGGCCTGTGGTAAGCCTGCATGCCTTCTGCCACATGTGACAGCACCAGCAACTGGAACAGCAGCTGCTCAGCCTATGCTGTGTTACTGCAGCCAATCAGCTGAAGGTGCAACGCGTGCTGCGCAGGATTCCAGCCGCGAAGCTGACTTATCAACCCCCCTGCAGCAGCTGCTGCTGCTGCTGTGTCTGCTGCTGGAGGCGCTGCAAGGTCGTCTGTTAGCAAGACGTGGTAGAGCTGCTTCCCTTGTGCTGCTGCAAGCTGAGATGCGGCTGTAGTCTTGCCTTGTCCTGGCAGATCAGACGTCATCACCACTGCACAGCATTGCTGCTGTTGCATCATGTGCTGCAGCAGAGGTCCGAGCACTGCGTGTGTGTTCTGTGCATGCTGAATGCACAGCCAAGGCGCCGCATTGCTGCTCTCGTCTGCTGCTGCCGCTGCTGCAGCAGCAGCCAGCTGTGAGGTCAGTGACATCATATAGGAGCTGCTGCCAGTGCATGTGATGAGCAATCTGGCACTGCTGCTGACAGCAGCTCCACTGCCACAGCCACTTGCATACCAAGATTAGACAAGCAGCAGCTGCTCAACTAGCCTGCTTTGTAAGTTGAGCGGCAATGTATCAGCATCGCACAGCGCATACATAGTCACCGCGTGTTGCGGGCTGGTACCAGTGCCACCACTGCTGCTGCTGCTGCTGTTGGCGTCCATGACAGCACACAATGTGCCTGGCTTAGCCCCTGCAGCTGCGAGCGCCAATGCGGGAAAGCAGCGCTGCAGCAGCAGCTGCACATCCCACCAGCTGGTGCTGCTGCTGCACGCCACTACCTCTGCTGCCTGTGGCGTGCCACAGCATGCAGCGGCACGCGCTTGCAGCATCACAGCGATGCTTCTTGCATCTGCGTCCTTTGTCAATACCGTCACAAGGCCGGTACTGCTACTGCTGCTGCCGCTGGCTGAGTGAATGCCATCCAACTGCATAGCTGCTGGCTCTGCTGCAGTAGAGCTTGTTGCCGCATCTGCATCTGCATCCGACGCTGTGATTCCAGCTGGCAGGTCAATGCTGCTACAGAACAGCAGGTGCAGAGCAGCTGCCAGTCCCGCACACGCTGCTGCTGCCGCATTCACCGGTGCACTAATCTCTGCTGCCTGCTCTGGTCTTGGATTGCTCGCACTGCTGCTGTTCTTGGCTGTCACTGCTGCAACGTGTGCCTTGACATCAGCCAACTGCTGCAGCTGCACATTAGGCTGCATAAACTGCAACGCTGCCAGCGCAACAAGCTGATCCTGCTGAGTGAGGCTCAACGCCGACTCATCATCTGCACACAGCAACTGCTCAACCACAAACAGCTGCCAAGGGTGGAAGTAGTTCAACCACTTGCAGCTCGCCGGTGCAGCTGCCAGTTGCTGCTTCCAAGCTGCTTGGACCTCCTGCATTTCTGCCAGCAGCAGCTGCAGCTGTGCTAGGCGTTGCGCTGGGTCTGCTGTTGCCGGCAGTTGCTGGTGCCAGTTCTTGTAGCTAAAGCAGCCGATCTCAAGCAGCTGTCCTGCAACCGAAACTACCGATGTTGCTGCACTCACTTCTTCTGCAAACAGCAGTAGCAGCTTGCCAGCTGACGGCACTTCTGTCAGCCCATCTACCTCCATTGCTGCTGTGCTGGCAGCAGCAACAGCAGCAGCAGCAGCAGCAGCAGCACCAGCAGCATTGCTGCTGCTGCTGCCTGACAGGAGCATCACTCTGCTGCGGAGCTCCTGCAGATCATCGAGTGACAGCTGCCGCTCACTGCATGCCACAGTGCTGCTGCTGCTGCTGCTGCACTTGGCAGAGCTCCTGGGGTAGCAGCAAACTGCTTTGACTTGGCACTGAAGGCTGAGCCCCTCAGCGTCATCATCCATCATCACAACATCCTCATTTGCAGCTGTGACTGCTGCTGCTGCAGCTGCTGCGGCTGCGGTTGTGAAGGTGTAGGTTCCGTGCTGCATCACTTGCAGCACAACCTCGCGTGTTAGCTCTGCACGGTCTGATGCTACCCTCGCATACAGCGCCTTAAAGCCATGCACGTTCTCATTGCAAACCTGCAGCTGCGCTGCCATACGGCTAAACGCAGCAACAAATGCACCAGCTGATACCGGTTGTGCTGCTGCTACTGATGATGTAGGAGCTGTATTGCTGGTGCTAGCTGCTGCTGCTCTGTTGCTGTGCAAGGCCTGCAGTGTTGCTGCTGCTGTGCCTGCGTCCACAAGCGTCTGCAGAAGCTGCTCTAGGGTTGCAGCATCGCTGCTGGTGCCAGCCTTCAGTTGCTGCAGCAAACGGTTGACCTCCAAAAGATCTGACAGTACTTCCGCACGCACAAAGCTGTCACCTGCACAGCACACAACAGCACAAAGCAGTGTTGACGGCACATAGCGCATGCAGGCACAACATGCAGGCACAACATGCAGGCACAACATGCGGGAAGCTGTCAGATAAGCCACCACATGGCGAAGCAGTCAACTGTGTTTCAAGTGCTGCATGGCAAAACAGCAGATCAGGGGCCACCTGCAAGCGCTGCACGCATTCAACTTGCACCTCTTTGGGGTGGACCCTATGATTGATGGCGATGCACTGTACTGCAGGAGCCCCTGCAACATGCATTGCATGTATGCTGGTGTACACCAGCACACATTGCATTCCTGTAGCCATTTGCAGCATTACGTACGTATTGTGCAACGACACGACACACATGTGAAATCAAGTATCAGCAGGGCCTTCGCAACAGATATCTGAGCGTTCATGTGAGTACAGTACAACTCCATGCAAAAGATACGCCCCATGCTCACTATGATCCTCTGCACCGTCAACAAGCCGTCGCAGATCCTCCGTGGATGCACCAGCTAAGAACTCCTGCAAAGCTGCGCTCCTCCCCAACTCCTGCAGCAGCCCCAGCTGGCCAGACAACTGCCCCAGTCCCTCCTCAACACCTTCAAAAGCAGCAGCAAGCTGCAGCGCTGGCAGCTGCACCTCAACCAGGGGCTCCTTGGGCAGCAGCTGCACTGCTTCCAACAGCGGTGACGCAGCCAGGCCAAAAGCAGGCTGCAGACACTCTAGCTGCTCACCCAATGCGCATTCGCGGCTGGCGTGATGTAATCGCAGTAGTGTGGCCACTGCACTTGCAGCAGGAGGCTGTTGGTTGTTGTGCAGCTGGCACTGCCATGGCGAGCAAAAAAGCGCTGCACAGCTGTATATTCTGCTGCTACATCAGGTGCCTGCTCACTTGCCCAAAGTTCCAGCACAGCAGCTACAGACGGGCCGCATTGCATGCTGCTGCTGCTGCTGCCAGCAAGGTCAGTCTGTAGCTCCATAGCTGCTGCCCACTGTGTTGCAAAATATTGCAGCAGTAGCGGTATCAGTTCTGCCACATCTGCAACACGCCTGCTGCGGCTGCCTGGGGCCTCTTTCACAGCATCTACTTCACTCATGCTTGCGTCGTCTGGCGCTCCCTGTCCTGACCAGTCTATAACACCTGCTGCATCTGCCGCATGAACATAGCCTGCTGGCACTGCATCCTGCAACTCTGCTTCCATCTCTGCTGCAAACTGCTTGACGCTGTTGTTGAAGACAGTCAAGCCCAGCAACCCCTCCGCCTGCGCTGCTGCATGCAGCTGCCCCCAGTGCATCCCCCATACAGCCTCACTGTCCAAATCCCAAATGTAGCACTGCTGCAGCCGTGCTTCAGTGCTGCTTAGGTCTGCTACATGTGCATCCAAGTCCGCTGTAGCACCCAGCGAAGGACACAGCAGGCTGTAAAATGACTCTAAGAGCTGCTGCTGGTGTGCGTGCTGCTGCAAAGCTGCATCTGCTGCTGCCAGGGCTGCAGAAACAGCAGCAACATTGCAGCTGCTGCTGCTGCTGCTGGCAGCGGCATGGCCAGCAGGTGCTGCCTGATGCACGGCAAGCACAGCTGCTGTTAGTTGCAGCAGCGGCTCGCTTTGCAGCTGCAGCTGCAGCAGCTGACCAACTTGTATGTCACCTGAGCACAGCTTGTGTGTTAGGCTGCACACGAGGCTGACAAGCTTGCAGACAACTGGATGTGACACGCCCGTACTGCACAACTGTTCACACAGCACACCTTCTTCCACCCCGGGGCCGATGGCGTTGATGCTATGGCTTGATCTGGTAATTTGATGATGATGAGCACACCTTTGCTGCTGCTGCTGCTGGCGTTGGGTGAGATTAAGCTGGTATCCTGCTGCACAGCAGTGCACATGCCATACAGTAGCTTCAGCCACAGTG